>VSMD01024751.1:0-11023 GCA_008750895.1 Mirza zaza | reverse complement strand
CAAGAGCACCTGCCATGGCTCTCCAACCCCTGCACACGGGCAAGGCAGTGAGGGGGAGAAGATGACAACTCCAAGTGCCCCTGACTTGGATGTTCTGGATGCCAGGGAGGATTCTGGCAGATGCCAGCTGGGGCAGTGATTTTGTAATGTGCTTGCATGGTGAACAGCAGGGACCAGGCTGAGTCCAGAATGCTTCGTGGTGTCACATAGCACACACCAACTGTCTTGGGACATAAGCTCCCTCTTTGGGCCTGAGTTTCCCCATCTATACAGCAAGGGGCTTGGGCAGGAAGATTTCAGATGTGTGCATGTGCGTGTGTGCGTGTGCGTGTGTGTGTGTGTGTGTGTGTGTGTGTGTGTGTGTGTGTGAGAGAGAGAGAGAGAGAGAGAGAGAGAAATTTGGGGCCAGGCGCGGTGGCTCACGCCTGTAATCCTAGCACTCTGGGAGGCCAGGCCGAGGCGGGTGGATTGCTCAAGGTCAGGAGTTGGAAACCAGCCTGAGCAACAGCGAGACCCCGTCTCTACTAAAAATAGAAAGAAATTAATTGGCCAACTAAGAATATATAGAAAAAATTAACCAGGCATGGTGGTGCATGACTGTAGTCCCAGTTACTTGGAAGGCTGAGGCAGGAGGATTGCTTGAACCCAGGAGTTTGAGGTTACTGTGAGCTAGGCTGACGCCACAGCACTCTAGCCCAGGCAAGAGAGTGAGACTCTGTCTCAAAAAAAAAAAGAAATTTGCAAACAAAATTTCAATGAAGCACCACTTTGAATAAAGAATATGTACAAACCCTCACCTGTCACCTGACATTAATAATACCTACTCCTGTTTACTGACCCCAAGCTGAGTGACAGGTAATTTACTCACTTTGTCCCTAAGCCCCACAATAGCCAGTAGGGGAGAGATTATCCCCATTTTTGCAGTTAGAGATGCCACTGAGGCTCCAGAGAGGTTAGGCGGCTTGCCCTGGGCCACACTGCTACTAGGTGGCAGCACCAGGGTTTCATTCCTGCCTTGTTCTTCCTATTCTACCACACTGTTTCCTTAAAATCCATCCTGAGTCAACTTTTAAATGAACTATGGCGAGATAAGAGCCCTGACCAGATAAGCTTCTCGTTGTCTCCCCACCGGACCAACACCCTCATTTAGGGTGCTAACTGCACATCTCAGCTCAGATGCTATCAGGCAAGGTGGCCAATTGGCCCTCTGTCATGGCCTTCTCTCTCAGTCACCCCAGGCCTACATCATGCTCCTGGCAGCCCCGCCTCTCAGCAGCCCTCCCTCCCTCGTAGGGGTGAAGAGTTGAGGTCAAACCTCTGAGGCAACCTCCTGGTATGACCTTGAGTAGTTCACTGACCTTTGTAGGGCTTCAGCTTCCTAGCATATGAAATGACAGAGGGATAATGTCTGTCAGTTGTACGAAGGGCCAAACCAAATCAGAGGTGTGGTTGTCCCCTGGACACTCTACGATGCCATGTAAATGTCCCATCTTATCATTATTCTTCCAAACTTATTCCAAGGACTAATGACTTTTTCCTCACTTTTATCCCTCCACCCAATCCATGGGAAATCAACAATGTCACTAGCAGCCTTCCAACCCAGAAGTTGGGTGTCATGGTGATTAAGCACACAGGCCAGGCCACTGGATTGAAGCCAGGTTCCATCACATCTCAGCTGGCTGACATAGGTAAGTTACTTAGCCTCTCAGTTTCCTCATCTGTAAAATGGGCATAATAATAATAATATCTCTCAGAGGGTAGTCATGAAGGGGTAAGTGAATCCACACCAAGGGTTTATAACAGTTACAGCATGCAGTAAACACTCAATAACACCAGCGTCCATGACCAGCCCTCCTTACTCAGCTCCGAACCACCCCATCTCCGGGTCCCCCTCTTGCTCTGTCCTTCCCCACTACTCCGTCACTCTGCATGCTCCTGGGGCAGTCTCATGCACTCCCACAGCCAAAGTAACAGGAGATGGAAGGACACCCAAATCTCTCCTGCCCCCCTCCACCTTTCTTTTTTTTTTTTTTTGAGACAGAGTCTCTATCTGTTGCCCTGGCTAGAGTGAGTGCCATGGCGTCAGCCTAGCTCACAGCAACCTCAAACTCCTGGGCTCAAGCAATCCTGCTGCCTCAGCCTCCCGAATACCTGGGACTACAGGCATGCGCCACCATGCCTGGCTAATTTTTTTTCTATATATATTAGTTGGCCAATTAATTTCTTTCTATTTATAGTAGAGACGGGGTCTCGCTCTTGCTCGGGCTGGTCTCGAACTCCTGACCTTGAGCGATCCTCCCACCTCGCCACCGTGCCCAGCCCCTCTGCCTTTCTCAGAGGCCTAGACCTACCTCCTGGGCTTGTCTGCCTGCTGGTGAGGCCCCGCCCCCACATGTCCCTAGCTGACCCATGGCCTTCCCCGGAGCTCTATTCACAGCACAGCCCTCCTCAGCTGCTTGAGCATTGCCCTGTTGAATCTGCTTCAGGAATAAAGGCCTTGCAGGCAGGCTAAGATCAGACACTCGGGTATGAGTCCAGAGCTGCCACTTGGAAGTTGTTTCCTCTCTCTGAGCTGGCCTGCCTATCTCTGAACTGGGAACAAGGAGAGCACCTCTGATCTCTTGATTCCTGTGCCTCATATATGAAGCCCCTTCCGATGTTTGGTGAACCCCCTCCTTTGCAGATCTGGGTGGGAAACAAAGCTGACATCTCTCTGCAGAGCCGCAGGCCAGACGCTGACCACACGTCCCTCCGGACCTCAGCCCTGATGATTTGTCATCCCCGTAACAACACAAAACCGTGCGTGAGACTTCCTCTGCACTGGTTTGATCTTCTGTGCCCAGAAGTACCCTACAGCAGGGAAATTAACCTGTGAAGGAGTTGGAAATGGTTTTTAACCAATATATGGACATGTGTTTCAGTGGCCACCATTCAGCCACTATACTATATCCCTAAAAATCTTCTATGGTCATAATATAGCACAGCAGTCACCCGCTCTGGGTTACCTGATTTTTTTCTCCATAGCATTACTTGTCATATGCATCATTGTTATTTATTTGTCCATGGCTTTTCTGCCCCCCAACTGCAAACTCCAGGAGGGCAGGCAGAACTCCATCTCCTTCATCCACTGATGTCTCTCAGCCCCTAGGACAGGACCTCACACACAGCAGGTGCTCAAAATAATATACATTGAATGAACATATAATATAAAGATCAGAAAGGACCAAAGATTTACAGCCCAATTTAGGTTATTCCTAAAACACAAAATTGCTACTAACAGCTAATGAGATATGGTGTTTATAGGGGAAATGGATATAATTGATACTTATTAAAATGGAAATTATGTTTATGTTTAGATGCCATAATAATTTCGTAGTCTGATGATGATGCTTAAATACCCTTGGCAGGAAGCTGACATCCTCCACAAAGAAGTGACTTTAAGTGAGAAGACCCCCCAGGTAAAGCTCCCGGCACACACAGAGCCTGCCCAGAGCGAGCCTACAGTCAGAGGTGATTTCGCTTCTCAGAGCCTCTGCTTCCCACGTAGAAAAGTTAGACAGGGGGGCCAATCCCTAAGGCCCCTTCAGCTCAGACTGGGAGACCTTGGTGGTGGGAATGCCTGCCTGTCCTGCCTCTCCTGGCCAGAGACATCTTCTCCTCCAACCCCCAGGGCCTGGAACCTCCATAACTCAGTAGCCCCTTCAAGGTCCACTCATCCTTGGCCACCATTTTCAGAAGCAGAAAAACAGTTCTCCAAAACATGACACCCAGGATGGGGTGCTTCTACCATGTACCTCCATGCCTTTGCACATGCTGTTCCCCCGAGCTTGGGGTGCATTTCCCAGCCCTGAGAAACTTATTCATCCTCCAAAGCCCAGCTCAGCTCTGTGTCCTTTTCAACAAGAAAATCTCCCTCTCCCACAAGATGCTCTGCCGTCCTGGTCTCCCCTGCCGCGTAGCTTACGTGGACTCCTGTGAGGGCGCTTACTGTGCTGTATGGGGCGGCGGTGTGTTCGCTGCTGTGTCTGTCTCCTCACTGGACCGGGCCTGGGAATCTCTAGCACCTGTGCTCAGTGAGTGTTTCGGAAGCCAGGCTCGAGGCCTGTCCCAGATGCCACCCCTTCCAGGGTGCCTTCCTGGGGTCCCAGCCAAAGTGCAGCCTCCCCTCCATCAGGAACTCTTCCTGCCCCTGCCCCAAACACCTGTGCCCCAGTACCTGTCTTTGTTTCTTCTTTTCCTCTATTCCTGTTTATTTACTTGCCTGTTACCTGTCCTCCCAGTAGGATGTCAGCACCAGAGCAGACACTTGGCCTAGAAAAAAAGCTTGGTAGGTGCTCAGAAAACATTAGCCAAATTAGTTTCTGTCTGTAATTTACCCTTCCCCCTTGACTGTGAGTTCTCCAGGGAGAAGACAGCCCCAGCACCCCAGAGGATCCTGGGTGCACGGGGGTACTCAGGCCTGTTGGAGCGGTTACAATGTGCTTGAACATCCCATCTCACCCAACCCAGGCCTCAGAGCTGAAAGGACCTGGATGCTCTCCCAACCTAAACCACCTATCAGAGTGGAGGCCTAAAGCCTAGAGAGGGTGAGTGATGTGCCCAAGGTCACACAGCAGAAGCAGCCTGACACCCATTCTCCTGACTTCATGCCCACTGAATTTTCCTCTCTCCCAGGTCAGTTCTTGTGTCTTTGCTCAGTAAAGTCTTCTCTCTCCAGAAGCCATCCTCTTCCCCTGAATTTTACCCATCAATAGATATTAACATAAGGCTGGTTGTTTTCATGGCAGGGAGTCACTCAGGCTTGGATCTGAATTCTGCTTCTCCTGCCCCCCTGTTAAAGGGACCTGGGCAAATTAGTTCCTTTCTTTTCTTTTAAATGTTTAATTGTAGTAAAATATACATAACATAAAATTTACCATCTTAACCGCTTGTAAGTGTACAGTTCAGTGTAGAGTATACTCACATTGCTGTGCCACCATCTCCAGGACTTCTTCATCTTGCAAAACCGAAACTCAGTGCCCATTAAACAATAACTCCCCATCTCCCCTCCCCTAACCCCTGGCAGCCACCATGCTACTTTCTGTTTCTATGGATTTGACTCCTGTAGGTACCTCATGTACATGGGATCTACAGTATCTGTCCTTTTATGATTGGCTTGTTTCACATAAGATAACCTCAAAGTTCATCCAGGTTGTAGCATGTGTCAGAATTTCCTTCCTCTTTAAAGCTGAACAATGTTCCACTACATGTAGACCACATTTTGTTTATCCCTTCATCAGTTGACAGACTTTTGTGTTGCTTCCACCTTTTGACTATTGGAGATACTACTGTTGTGGTTCATTTCTTCTTAAGCTTGATTCCTCACCTGCAAAGTGGTGTCACTGTCCTCAGGTGCTTATATGAATTCCTTTATCTGCCATTTGCCTGACAAGGGGCTTCATGAGCAGAGTGAAATTACTAGCGTTGCTGAGTGATCACCACAACAAAACCCATTCGGGAATTATGTGAAAATTCCTATTTCACTTATCATTTTTTAAAAAAATGGTACAAAAACACATTCTGCCTAGTTGACATGATCAAGAAGAATATCGAACAGCATCTACAGGGGATCCATTCAACTCTGGAGACACTGACTGCATCGTCACGTTTGTTCTGCAGTCGCGGGAGGAGGGCTGGTGTGCTGCTGCCCAGCCGCGCCTTGAGGGAGAAACCTCTGACAAGTCGCCACACCTCCTGTCCGTGGCCAGGTTTATAGCATCGCAGGGATTATTGGAATTTCTGCCTCGAAACCATCTGGACTAATTATCCCCGTGGCTGGCACAGGGCCTGGGATCGTTCTTGGTTTGGGGTCAAAGGTGCCTGTGACCCATTGGAAGAGCACATTACCGGGCCACCCCAAAACTTCAGCCACCTTCTGGGCAGCATCAGCATTGGCTGGGACAACTGTCCGCTGTGCTGGGCTTGGAGAAACCAACTGGCTCTTTGCATCCAGGAAACACACAAACAAAACAAACTTCTTTCGCTCCCGAGGGGGTTGGCAGTTCAGGGTGAGAGCAGAGCATGCGCTTATGATTATTGTTTTCTGTCCAGACAATGGGAACAGAGAGCTGCAACTACGTGGCAACTGACAACAACTCTTGTTTCCCACAGGCCTACTATGCACCAGGCACTTTGTACCCATTGACTCTCTAGCCTGCTTAGTGATCCCTCAGGGCCCCTTACCCCCTTTGTCATATGAGGAAACCGAGGTCCAAAAGGGACGAGTGAGTCACCCAAGCTCAGAGAGCAAGTAAGCAGCCAAGGCAGGATTTGAACTCAGTTCTGTCTGTTGAGAGAATGACCTGCTAAGACCTTTGGAGCAGATGGGCTGTGCCAGGGACCTGGAGCTAGGGTGTGTGGAGAAGAGCCTGGGGACCAGGATTAAGGTTGGGGCTGTCTTGGTTCGGGGTCCCTACAAGCCCTCAGACAGGGATTCAGTGCAAATGGTTTATTACAGAGGTAGGGTCCCAAAGGTGGGTATCTCCTAATCCCTGGAGCCTGTGAACCTGTTACCTCCCCGGGCTCCCTGTCACCCCACAGTCCCAGGTTGCATGCTTTCCCAGACCAGCCCTGCATCCTCCTCCTACAGGTCCCGCAACCTCCAGATACACTAGCTGCGTGCACTTCCCTCCGCGGCCATACTCGTGCCTCCCTCTGCCTTTGCAGACGCTGGAATGCGCCTGCGCCTCTGCTTAGCTACTGTTTTCTCCAGTGACTCCTCTTTCTGAAAGCTTTCCCTGCAGCCCCCAGGTGGGCGAGAGGCCTCTCTCGCATGCTGCACTGCTGATCCTCTCAGCTCCCCACCCCAAGGTGCTGTACTGGACACATCTGTTCCTTCCACCAGGTTGTGAGCTCCTGGGGTGGGGGCAGCTGTACCCAATGACGCTGCCTCTTAGGCACCAGCCCAGGGCCTGGCAGATAGGATGGCTCAGGAAAGCACTGTCCTGTGCAGAACCCAAGTCATGGGAAAGACACAGTGGCTGCCCGCAGCCCAGCCCCTGGCTCTCGGCCTGGCTATTTTTATTTCTTCCCTGGCAGAGCTGAGGCCTGTGGGCAGGTTCTCAGACCGAGCCAATGAAATCTGCCAGACAGACTGAGGACACTCGCTGGTGCTGCCCCTAACAGGAGCCTCAGGGGCCTCCTGTAGAGCACACTCCCAGACCCCTGCCAGCAGGCGGCACACTCAGAGCCTCCCGGACTGCGGGCGCCCGTGGGCCGCCGCGGTCAGGCCCCAGCTTTGCCCTGTTTTGTGCTGTGTGCCCAGGAGCAAGCCATGTCACCTTTTTGTCTCCTCATCTGGCAAATGAGTGGGTGTCTAGCTCTCTCTTGCTGGTCATTTTGAGGATCAAATGATAAATTGATAAGTCTAATTTTAATGTACATTTTAAAGAGGTAAAACAGTCACATAATTCAAAATTCAAAATACAGAAAGATGTATTTACTCAGTGCCAATCCAGCCCTCACCCCCCGAGGCATCCAGCCAGCTATTCTCCCTGAAGGCACCAGTGTTGCCATTTTCTCTGTCTCTAGATAGAGATTCACACACACACACACACACACACACACACGCGCACACAGCACCATTATGAAGGACCCACTCTGTGCCGCATGCTTTGGTACATAGTAGGTGCTCATAAGTGGTAACTTCTGTGCCGCCCCTGTGACAGCCTCACCTCCATGATTTCAGCTTTAATGAACTGTCCACCGAATGAGCAGCTGCTGGGCTCTATGCCAGGTTCTCCGCAAATATTATCTGAATTTTTATGGATGAAGAAACCAAGGCTCAGAGAGGCTGGGTAACTTGGCTAAGGTCACACAGCTGGCTGATGGCAGAGCCAGAAGTCAACCCCCTGTCTTTGGACCCCAAGGCCTGTGCTCAAACTAGTCAGCTTCATTTCTGTGGCCCATGTGACAGTCCAACCACAAAGAAGCCACGGCTCTTCTCCATGGTCATTCCTGGGCACCGTTCCCAGGTTTCAGGCTTGATAGGTGTGCAGAGCTGTCCCTATGAGGACCACTTGTCCTTTGGACAAGCCATAGGGAAGAATGTGACTGCATGGCCTCCCAGTCATCTGACAGGGTCCCCGCCTTCCTCCTGGAGCCCCCTGGAGTCACCGCACCAGGCAGCCCTTCCCCTCATGGGGCCCTGATGTCCAGAGAAAGCAGGGCCTTGTCCAAAGTTGCACAGCAAGGGAGTGACAGGCCCTGCCGTGCCCTACGGGAAAGGGTGCCCACCCATGCCTCAGCAGAGTACCCCAAAGCACTGCTGGGACTGCAGTTCCCAGGTCTCCTGGCTCCATCCCCACTGCTGCAATCCCCAGGATCCTGGGATGAGACCTCAAACAAGGTCAGAGGAATGCATGGAAGAATTCCTCAACTCTTCTGACATTAGGTTATGACTGACTTGAATCTAGACTTATTAAATAAGAACACGCAGGATGTTTAAATTCTGTAATCCATTGTGATCCCTCATGAGTGGGAGGCCCTTGACTGGGAATTGGGAGAATTCTTTGAATTTGGGTTGTCCCACTTACCAGCTGTGTGACACTGAGCAAGTTGCTTAACCTCTCTGAGCCTCAGTTTTCTCATCTGTAAGCTGATTCTGTCCTGGGGGTGGATGAAAGTGTAATAAAACCTACCATACCATACCATGGAGAGAATGAGATCAGAGGTAAAAGCACCTGGCAGTTGAGGATAAAATCACATTAACCACAGCAGTCCCAACATGCATTGGGCTCCACTTCTGTACAGATACTGTGTGGACTTGTCCTGGAGCCAGACTGCCTGGGTTCAAGGCCTGGCTCAGTCGCTTGCTAACTGTGTGACCTAAGGCAAGTTACTTGAGCTCTCTGGCCCTCAGCTTCTATCTGTAAAATGGAGGTAATAATAGGAGCTGTCTCAAGGGCTGTGATGACAACTAGATGAGCCTATCCATGTGGCGGCTAGCACAGTGCAGTGCCGTCAGCTACCAACACTGTCAATAACTCGAAGGAGCAGGAGATCCAGAGAGGAGGGACACAGCCACGGTCCCTGCTAGATTCTAGGCTCTGTTCATCACACCTAAACCCCGCCAGCTCTCCCCCACCACCCTCGGAGAGTGAGCCAAGCTGAGACAGTTGGGGTGTTGGGGTGCTCCATCCTGGGCAGGGCCAAGCCTGGAGACTCTGTTATCTGCGCCACATTTAGTTCCTGGAAATGGGCGTGCCCGGTTGTTGGCCCGCACGGGTCCATATTGGCTGCAGCTGCTCTTGCCTGGGCTGGGGAGCGCAGAGAGTGGTTGCAGGCCTGACCCAGGCTGGGGTAGGGAGCGGGGAGGAGCACAAGAGAGGCAGCGGCTTGGGGCGGGGGCGTCTCCACTGCCTCAGCTGCACCCAGGCACAGACCTTATCCTGTGAAAGGTTCGCACTCCCAGAGGGGCCCTATCCCACTCTGCAGGGCTGAAAGGCAGTTCTAGATGCCAGGGTGTGGGTTTACAATGAGCTGTGGGTCTGTTCAGCAGACAAGAATTTTCACATCCACAGTCCCCTCCCCCAGGACAGAATCAAATTCTGGTTAAGAGCTCAGGGATAGGTTTCCAAGCCCCTCTGGAATTATTAATAAGGTCAGTTCTGAGGGGCTTGGGACAAGCTTCTGTACACAGTTTGTGTGATATGTTTCAAAGAATGAGGGTTTTGATGCCAGATAGACCTGCCTTTACCACTTAGCATTGTGTGACCTTGGGCAAATAACCACCTCAGTGCCCTCATCTGTAAAATGGGCACAATAACAGTTCATAGCCCTGTAAAGTGAGACAGAGCATGCGAAGCCTTTCCTCCCAGAAAATCCCCTTCCCAACAAGATCAGCGATTCCTCAGGCCTTCCAGATGTGGGCTGGAAACACCCGTTCCTGGTGTCGGGCTGGTTCGGGGCTGCTGGCCACGACTTACCTCTCACTTGTACCCACCGCAATGGCAGCGGTAGGAGGCTGGGAAGCTGAAGCACTGTCAGAGCTTGGCGCCATGAGCAGGGCTCTCCTCCTCACGTGACACCAGTTCAGGGCCTAGCGGGCCTGGGGTTCTGTGCAACCCTCCCCACTGCTTCGGGGTCCCGGGGTCACGCACAGCTCAGGTGTAAAGCTGTGGCAGCTGCGCTGTGGAGTGACGGGCCACGGGAGCAGGTTCTCGGCAGGTGCCCTGTGAGTCAGAGCCGAATTCAAGTCCTGCCTCCGCTGTGTGGTTTGGAGCAAGATGCTTCATCGCCTAAGCCTGCTTCCTCTTCTGGAAAATGGCCTAGCTCATTACCCTGGAAGAGGCTGGTCAGCGTCCGTTACCAGTCCAACAGAGGACTGGGCCCTTTCTCACCCAGCGTTGGGTACCAAGGCCCCAGGATCACCCAGGACAGAAGCCCCAGAGCTTGGGAGGGGACCCCTAGATGGCAGGCTGAGTGCCTGTGACGAGAGGGATGCCTGGAACATGCGAGCCGAGAGAGTGGACTCGGTAACCGTGACCTGCGTCTGCAGCCCTGCCCCGGTGAGCCCCTTCCACCTTGCAGAAGGAAGACTGGGCTTCTCCAAGGCAGGGCTGTGAGGATGGGGAGACTTGACATGCTTGGGGTCCCCAAAGGAGAAGCCGGAAGCCTCTGATGGGTCCAGGGTCATCTCAGAGAGAGTGGGGACAATGCCGCTAAAACCTTGAACCTTGGACTCTGCCCACGTATGTTCCTTGTTAGCTGTGCCTCTGTCCCTTTAGAACGCACAGGGTGAGTATTCTTTTTTTTTTTTTTTTTTTGAGACAGAGTCTCACTTTATTGCCCAGGCTAGAGTGAGTGCCGTGGTGTCAGCCTAGCTCACAGCAACCTCAAACTCCTGGGCTCAAGCAATCCTGCTGCCTCAGCCTCCCAAGTAGCTGGGACTACAGGCATGTGCCACCATGCCCGGCTAATTTTTTCTATATATATATTAGTTGGCCAATTAATTTCTTTCTATTTATAGTAGAGATGGGGTCTC
>VSMD01024743.1:62239-92847 GCA_008750895.1 Mirza zaza | reverse complement strand
TTTAGACAGAGTCTCACTTTATTGCCCAGGCTAGAGTGAGTGCCATGGCGTCAGCCTAGCTCACAGCAACCTCAAACTCCTGGGCTCAAGCAATCCTGCTGCCTCAGCCTCCCAAGTAGCTGGGACTACAGGCATGTGCCACCATGCCCGGCTCATTTTTTCTATATATATTAGTTGGCCAATTAATTTCTATTTATAGTAGAGATGGGGTCTCACTCTTGCTCAGGCTGGTCTCGAACTCCTGAGCTCAAAGGATCCGCCCACCTCGGCCTCCCAGAGAGCTAGGATTACAGGCTTGAGCTACCGCGACGGCCTTCATTGTGGTTTTGATTTGCATTTCCCTGATTAGAGATGTTGAACATTTTTTATGTTTGTTGGCCATTATTCTGTCTTCTTTTGAGAAGTTTCTGTTCATGTCCTTTGCCCATTTTTTGACAGGGTTGTTTTTTTCTTGCTGATTTTCCTGAGTTCTAAATAGATTCTAGTTATCAGCCCTTTATCAGATGTGTAGCTTGCAAAAATTTTCCCATTCTGTGGGTTGTCTGTTTGCTCTCTTGACAGTTTCTATGGCTGTGCAGAAGCTTTTTAATTTGATCGGGTCCCATTTGTTTATTTTTGTTGCTGTTGTGATTGCCTTTGGGGTCTTCTTCATAAATTCTTTGGCTAGACCAATGTCTAGAAGAGTATTTCCAACATTTTCCTCTAGAATTCTAATAGTTTCACACCTAAGGTTCAAGTCTGTTACCCAGCGTGAGTTGATTTTTGTGAGAGGTGAAAGGTGTGGGTCTTGTTTCAGTCTTCTACATGTGGCTATCCAGTTTTCCCAGCACCATTAATTGAATCTTTTTAAGGTACATTTGCATTATATAAATACAATGCAAACATATATAATTTTTGCTGTAAGAATTAAACTGACCACTAGTTCAAAGAATTATTCCTCTGGACCAGGGGTGAGAAACATGTGGCCTTCTAGGTCCTTAAGTGTGGCCTTTTGGCTGAACCCAAATTTTACAGAACAAATCCTTTTATATTTATTAATATATTTTCTTATGTTTAAAATGAATGTATTTAACATATACAGGTTATGCAACTCCCAACTATCCAATCAAAGAGGTTTCATGGTGATGTTTGAATCACCGGGAGGTCCCTATCTGGACACCATAAAACAAGACCCAGCGCATAATCAAACTCTCTTTTTCTGCTATGACAAAGGGTCTGGTTATCTTCTGTAGTATATGTATCTTGCTCTGTAAACTTCTATCTTGCTCTTCGCTCAATAATCTTGCTCCCCATTAATAAACCTCACCTCATTAAAAAAATGTATTTAAAATACCAAAGAATAAAATAAGTTTCAACAAAAAATCCTCCCAGATATACTAGCACAATTATAACACTATTAAGCCATGAGGGCTAAATTGATGGCTGCTATGCTCATGATTTGGTTCTAACTTCCCCTGTTTGACTGGTGCCGCTACCTACCACACGGGCTGGTTGTCGAGAGTTTATGGGGGTCAAGTATGCCGGTCTGTTATCAGCTTTTGACAGTGGTGCACTGTGTTTCTGTCTGAAACGGAATTTGTGTGAATAGTTGCACAGCTTGACAGTAGTTTTTAATTCTGTCTGCTTAACAGTCCATCAAGTCAAAAAAGACCAAGAGAATGCTGAAGGAAGCAAACAGATTTTTAAATGAGGATTGGGAATTGCAAGATCATCTTATTTCTGCTAAAGATATGATGGTTTGCTTGCTTTGTGATACTGCAATATCAACATTAGTGAGATTCATCCACTAGCAAAAAATAATCACAAATTACAAAAGAAAGACCAAAAGAAAAACCATAAAAAAATTAATGAATTAAAAACCAAAACAACAAAAAAATAAACTCAGTGCCCATCAGCATTATAACACTCATTAAGACCACAAATATTTTAAATTAGAGGGAGAGGCACAAAAGGTTGTATTGCAGAAATTAAAAGATGAAAAGCAAAAGCAAAGACAATTCTTTCAAGCAGCAACCAGACCCAGAAATAATGCCACTAAAGCAACTTATAAAGTAGCTTATATACTCAGGAAAAAATAGAAGCCATTCAGTGATGTAGGAATTGTTAATGGATCGGCAGCATGCCATTAATCTTCAACTTAACAGAGCAACTCATACAATACTTCAAAAAGAAATAATACATATTATTCAATCACTTTGGATGAACCGAATGATACTACTGACTCAGCGCAGGTTTTTATCTCATTTGGGTCATAGCAGAAGATTTTCTTTGCTACACAAGAATTACTTGCTTTGGGCACTCTTGTGACCAGAACATGGGTAATAGTTATCTTCAACAACTTTCAAGATAAATGTGAAGTTGGACTGAATTTGGTAAATTTAGTGAGTGTGTACAGATGGTACACCTTCTATGACAGGAAAACATGAAGGGTTTATTGCACAGAAAAAAGGTATTAACAGATCCAGGTACTCTCATTTCTTTTCATTGTATCTTCCACCAGTAAAATTACTTTGCAACAAGTTATAAGTATTGTTACCAGTATTCGTGCAAATTCTCATGGCATTGTCAGTTTAGTAATATGCTAAAAGTTGAACAATGAGGTATTCAGTGTGGATTTGCCGTATCATAAAGTGCAGTGGCTATGGCACAGACAGGTGTTACCCAAAATTTATCTCTGTGAGAACAGATAAATTTTATGAAGGATCAGAAATGTGAATTATTGAAAGATTTCCATAGGAACGCAGCATTTCTATGTGATATCATGTCAAGTCACAATGACTTAAATATTTCTTTGCAAGGTAAAACTAGGTCCATATACGATTATGTGGCAAAATATGCAAGCATTAAAAAAAATGCTATCTTTTTCCAAAACACTTCAAAAGAAAATTTAAGATGAACATTTTCCCCAGTTAGCAAAGGTCATTGATAAGCAGGACGATATATGTGAATCATTTGAAGAATACACAGCAGTTACAGACCTACTAATTGGAGAATACAATGAAAAGTTTCACTGACATTGAGAACCATGACATCACACTCAAATTAGCATTTCAGCCTCACCTAGTTATCACCAAGGCACCTAAAAAACTAGAGATAGAATTGATTAAGTTTTCAGTAAATTACATTTTAAAGTCATTGTTTGATGTTAAGATCAGGTTGCAATATGGAAAAAGGCAGAATACCCATGCCTTCAGCAACATGTCTGAAAAATGCTTTCTTGCTTTTCGACCACTTATTATTTTAATCTACATTCTCCTACCTAACCCCAAATCAAGACACCCTTAAAGTCACAAATAACTGATACCCATCTAGAGGATCAACTTAAACTGCCAACCTCCATGCTGCAACCAAATATTCAAATACTTTCCAACAAAAAGCAGAGATAACAAAGTCATTAAAAGGTTAAGTTTAGCAAATAGTTTTCATTTTTTGAAATTAAGTATACAGTATTTTTTAGATTTTCACAAAATAATATACATTTTTAAGTGTATCTAATGGAAGTTTCTTGAATGTGGCCTTATTTGATTATAGGTAAATTAATGCAGCCTTCCAACATGAAAAGCTTCTCCACTCCTGCTCTGGACCAATGTCTAGTCTCTCAGAGAACCAGTTCTGCATAGAAACTTTAAAGATCATATATGAATAGTTTTAATAAAGACGTTCTAACATTTTGGCCAGGCACAGTGGCTCACACCTATAATCCTAGCACTCTGGGAGGCAGAGGCTCAAAGTCATGAGTTCAAAACCAGCCTGAGCAGGAGCAAGACCCCGTCTCTACTAAAAATAGAAATTAATTGGCCAACTAAAAATATATAGAAAAAATTAGCTGGGCATGGTGGCGCATGCCTGTAGTCCCAGCTACTCAGGAGGCTGAGGCAGAAGGATTGCTTGAGCCCAGGAATTTGAGGTTGCTGTGAGCGAGGCTGATGGCACAGCATGCTAGCCCGGACAACACGGTGAGATTCTGTCTCAAAACAAACAAACAAACAAAAATATGTTGTAACATTTAAAACAGCATCTAGTCCAGGCAGTGGCTCATGTTTAATCCCAGCATTTTGGGAGGCCAACGCAGGAGGATCTCTTGAGGCCAGGAGTTTGAGTCCAGCCTGGGCAACATAACAAGACCCCTGTCTCTACAAAAAATTTTAGAGAATGATAAAAAAGGAAAACAGCATTTACTAGGAGTACTTGAATTTTCACAAAAGAAAAAAAAAGCCCCAAATAAATATTTTAGGAAGACAAAGGGAAGAAGGCAGTCATTTTTAAAGAAACAGTCATATAGAGACCCTATATCCAAGCTCAAAGCAGTAAGTATATTATGCAAACACGGGAGAAGGTTTTCTCTTGTAACTTTGACTTTCTTCATTCACAAAAACCAGTTTTGAGGTTATTACAATCATCTAGTGGAGAGGCTGATTTGTTAGGGCAGTAGGAATGAATAGAATGAACAGTTAATACTGATTCTATTTTCCACGATTCTTTGAAGTCAGTCACTTTTCCATTCCCTCTGCCCTAGTTCAAATCAACATTTAGCTGGTATGTTGCCACACTTTTTAAGTTAAAAACTTAAAATTTCTGCTCCTTCTCCTACCCACCCCCCAAAATAAAAACTCAGAAATCACAATAAAGATTATGTGAACATTATAAAATTTATAAAAGCTGAAGTCTGTCTCAAAGCAATTTCTACTTCATGCTTGTTATTTATAGTACAAATTTATATTTAAAAATTGTATATGTAGAATACACCTAAAAAAACCTAAAAAGTGATATGCTTAACAACTTATATATAGTTTCATACTTAACAAGTTTTCACTATAATTTAGAACATATTAGTCCTCCAAGGTATATTTTCTGCATACAGCAACTCAAATTTCTTTAGTTGAAATGCAAGAACAAAGTTGATAAAATTCTTATGAACAGAGAAATTGGGATCAATAACTGTTTAACATTAAAAGATAACCCCACAACCAACCTGGAAACTTCAGACTTAAATTAATATAAGTGCAATGAACTGATAAAAAGTTAACCCCATAGTAAAATTAAATTTGGTTTTAATGAAATTAAAGTTTTGGAGTCAAATGACTTAAATTGTTAGATTAACACACATTCCTCCTCTCAAGCAAGTATACAAAAAGCTTCCCTTTCACTGATGTGACACTGTTAAATCATAAATGAATCCCCAAAAGTTATGTAATCAAATGAAATTTCTTTTTGTGATATTGTCTATTACTTTAACATAACAGAGGAATTTACGTAACAGTCTAGAGAACAGAAGTAAGAGATAATAGGTACTTCAGTACTACCCATATTATCTACTAAGACCACAGTGTGAGCAACAGAGTGTAGATTCATAGTAGTAGTTCCTTGAATAAAAGAGCTTAGACAGAATCTTCCACAAACACAGGTTTTTGCAGTATCCAAATCTTCACAAAGATGGAATGGAATGATATGAGAGCCATATGGAATCCTATTGGAAAAAATGTTTAAAAACATGTTACGATTCAGAACTTCATGTATTAGGACAAAATTATTAGGACACTAAATTGTAACAATGGAAAAATAAAATTACATTATTACTTAAGTGACTCTATTTCTCTTCCTAATTGGTAAGCATGGGAAAAATATACTAAAAAACAGCATATGATATATTGAGAACCTAAGATACTACTCCTTAAAGTATCTTTCAGCATGGCTACTCAATAGTATAATTTACTAAATAGAATGAAAAAGTCTTCTGTCCTTTATATACACTCTCCTAGGCATCAATTGTTCAAAAGGGAAATTTAAACGTTTCAAAACAAATTTAAAACACATGTTGTTTGGGGCATTAGTTTTACCTGACTGGCTAAAACAGTAAGGCTAACCTTACTTAAATCATTTAACCTCACCTTGTTTAAATCATTTTGCCCTCCTACTTAAAACTCTTCAATGGTACCCAATACAATTAAAATCAAATCAAACTTTTGTGATCATCTACAAGACACTAAGAAAGTCCTGAGATTGCCTGCCCACTGCCCAACTCCCCTTAGCTGAACACAGCCATGCCTGTTACTTTGTCACCCACACACTGCCTTGTTATTTGTTGTTTCTTTAGTCTCCAGCCTAGGTCAGCACACAATAGGTGCTCAGATATTTTTCAACAAATAAATAAGCCTACTTTTATAAGTTAAACTACAGTTAAAATCCTATCAGAAAAGTCTGAAAAGATATACATCAAATCAAAAATAGTAGTTACCTTTAGTAGGGAATCTAGAATTGCCTCTATTTGCAATTTTTTATTTTTCATAAAAAGAATGTATTAATTTGTTGCTTGTATAAGTAATCATTTTTTAAAAACTGCTAGGAAGTACCTATCACATGTTTATATTAATCTCTTTCAGGACAGTTATAGACTGAGGAAACAGATAATAATTAAAAACTATTTTCGGCCGGGCGCGGTGGCTCAAGCCTGTAATCCTAGCTCTCTGGGAGGCCGAGGTGGGCGGATCCTTTGAGCTCAGGAGTTCGAGACCAGCCTGAGCAAGAGCGAGACCCCATCTCTACTATAAATAGAAGGAAATTAATTGGCCAACTAATATATATAGAAAAAATTAGCCGGGCATGGTGGCACATGCCTGTAGTCTCAGCTACTTGGGAGGCTGAGGCAGCAGGATTGCTTGAGCCCAGGAGTTTGAGGTTGCTGTGAGCTAGGCTGACGCCACGGCACTCACTCTAGCCTGGGCAACAAAGTGAGACTCTGTCTCAAAAAAAAAACAAAACTATTTTCTATCTAACATAACTTAAATTCCCATATATTTTCCTAGATCATAACTTTTATGTTTCTAACCACCAATTAAGACCATTTGTCAACAGCTTTGCTGTCATAACTCTGGATCTATATTCTTTTTAAAACAAGGGGGCTGAAAACATGCAAAATTAAACTTCAGTAAAGGTTAGGGTCACTTTACAAGAAGCTATATTAATAAAGGGCAAGTTTTTAAAAAATATAAATACTGTAATGTTAATTCATTCAGCACTAACAAATTATTTTCCTGTGGAATTGTATCTAGCCAATTATATCACATTTTGATCATCTATTTTTTCCTTCCAACACTGTACTTTTCTATGTTGGACTTCAGTCAGTTTTTACCTGATCATTTAGCCAATTTATTATAGTCTTTTCATATCCTTGAAAATTGTTCATAACATTTCTTCATTTGGACATAATTTTCAAATTCAAATAAATATATAATTTCTTTTATATACGTCTTAGAGAAACAAGAGCCTCAGGAGAAACTCATTGCCAAAAGACACCATTTGGAATTCCTTCAAATCGAGTGTTTAAACCTGAATCATGGATATCACTTCTGAAGATTCAAAAAAATATATATAACACAAAATAGAGGCCCATCTCCAGAGATTCTGAACTAGTTGGTGTGAGGTGGAATCTAGGCATCTATGTTATTTAAAAGCTTCTCTACAGCTAATGATAACAACATTGATTGATTTTTAATTGCCAGACAAGCAAATTACATATATTTATATATCCAATAAATATTTGAGAACTTTTATGAGCCAGGCACCGTTCTAGGTAATTACATTATCATTTAACAGGCAATTCTTAACTCCAAGTTAAGGGCCAATGCCTCAAACCAGTGCTCCCAGAGAGAACATCATCAGCATCACCTGGGAACTTGTTAGATCTACAATTTCTTTTCTTTTTTTTTTTTTTGAGACAGAGTCTCGCTTTGTTGCCCAGGCTAGAGTGAGTGCCGTGGCGTCAGCCTAGCTCACAGCAACCTCAAACTCCTGGGCTCAAGCAATCCTGCTGCCTCAGCCTCCCGAGTAGCTGGGACTACAGGCATGTGCCACCATGCCCGGCTAATTTTTTCTATATATTAGTTGGCCAATTAATTTCTATTTATAGTAGAGATGGGGGCCTCACTCTTGCTCAGGCTGGTTTCGAACTCCTGACCTCGAGCAATCCGCCCACTTCGGCCTCCCAGAGTGCTACGATTACAGGCGTGAGCCACCGCGCCGGCAGATCTACAATTTCTTCAGCCCAACCTCAAACTTACTCAGAATCTCTGCGGGTGGGGACCAGAAATCTTTTCAAATTTGCGTCACCTTTTTTTTTTTAGATTTTTTTCCTTGTTTTTAGTTCTGTCTCTGAAGAGACTGTCAAAAACTGCCAATGCTGACTATATTTCAAGTCGTCATGTGGGGTATTGGGAAAAGTTTTCAATTAGCAATAATCGTGCCTCAGATAAACCTCATTGGCTACAATACTGCCACTGTGCAAAGCTAGAACAGTTCTTCTGCTGGGGATAGTACGGAGGGAGGATTGGATTGGGTTCCAGAGGGGTCCAGGAGCACAAAAATTGTATGCAAAATTCTGTATACTCACATATGCATTTTTCTGTATCTTTGACTTTGGTCAGTTTTTTAAAGAGCCCTTAGCCCCTAAAAAAAAAAAAAAGCCAGCTGGGCACAGTGGCTCACACCTGTAATCACGGTGACTTAAGAGGCTGAGGCGTCCCCTCCACTGCTAAATTTGACTGGCTTAAAAAAAAAAAAAAGAGGCTGAGGGGATAGGAATGCTTGAGCCTAGGAGTTTGAGGCTGCAGTGAGCTGTGAGCCTGGGCAACGGAGTGAGAACCAGTCTAAAAAAAAAGACTAGGGGAAGAGAACCAACTGCTACTGAGTACTACTGCATGCCAAATACTTCTGCATTGTATTTATTAGCTCATTTATCTTCACAACTCTGTAAAGTGGCTATTATTGTTCCTGTTTCAGATTCACAGACGAGAAAACTGAATCAAAGAGGTTAAATGGCTTGCTAAAGTCATACAAAGGGGTGACACCAGGAATCAATTCCAATTCTCACTTCAAAGACCACACTTCGCCACTGTGTCAGATTGGAGTTCTCAAAGGGTACATCAGAATCACCTGGAAGGCTTATTAAAACACAGACAGCTGGACTCCACTCTCAGTTTCTGATTCAGGAGGTCTGTGGTGTAGCCCAAGACCATGCTTTTTTTTTTTTCTTTCCTCTGAAACAGAGTCTCTCCGTCACCTTAGGCTGGAGTACAGTGGTGAGATCACAGCTCACTGCAGCCTTGAACCTTGAACTCGTGGGCTCAACAATCCTCCTGCCCTAGCCTCCTACATAGCTGGGATTACAGGAGCAAGTTACCACAGCTACCTAATTTTTAAAATTTATTTTGTAGAGATGGGTTCTGTGTTGTCCAGGCTGGTCTTAAACTCCTGGGCTCAAGTCATCCACCTCGAGTGGACCAAAGTGCTGAGAATACAGGCATGAACTACCACACCCAGCCAGAACTTACATCTCTAACAAGTTCCCAGGTGATGCTGCTGGTAAAGGGCCACACTCTAACAATGCTATTCATTCATTCAACTACTTATTCAGTGAATGCCAGGGGATACCACATTTTAGATCCTAGGAAAATGCAGAATAAAATTACATCCATGCATTCATGAATCTTAACATTCTAGTGGGGGAAAACTGACAGCAAACAAACAAAAAAATAAATAAAGGCCAGGAATGGTGGCTCACGCCTGTAATCCCAACACTTTAGGAGGCTGAGGCAGAAGGACCACTTGAGAGACCAGGACTTCGAGGCTAGCCTGGGCAACATAGCAAGACCCTGTCTCTACAAAAAAATTTTAAAAATTAGCCAGGGATGGTGGTGTGTGCTTGTAGTCCTAGGCAATCAAGAATAATGAATAAGTCCTATGACAAAAAAAAAAAAAAATCAAGCAATGTAAGGAGATGAGGAATAAAACTTTTGATAAGGTGAACAGGTAAGACGTTTCTGGGATGACACTTGGGCAGGGAACTGAATAAAGTCAAGGAGTGAGCTATGAGACTTCCTGGAGGAAAATCATTCTAAGCAGAGGCAAAAAACAGCAAGGCCATTATAGCATGGGGTCAGATTATGCATAGCATTGTAAGCTACATCAGACTTTAACTATTACTTTGAGTTTGATGAGAATACTAGGATCAAAGGTACCTTTTATGACTATTAAAAATCTTACCTACTATTTAATACAGTTCGTGCAGAATATTCCAATAAAGTTAATGGCACTTGCAGCATTATAATTGGAAGAACTTCCGGTTGTTCGAAACGGTTTCCAAAAAGATCTAAGTATTCAAGGGATAAATTTTTAAATTCACTAGGCAAAAATGGAAGCTTATTTCGGGCTGCTGACAAAAAACGAAGGTTTGTTAGTTGTCCTATCTTGAAAGGAAGTCGAATCAATTCATTATCGTCAAGTTTTATATCTGTAAGTTCTCTGAGCTGACAGAACTGCACAGGGAGTGCTTTGATTTTGTTCTTGCTGAGATCCAAACACCGAAGTGACTTTTGGAGTGTAGAGTGACACAAGGCTACACTAAATGACTCCAAGTGATTGTCATTCAGGTTAAGTTCTTGAAGGTGTATGAGGTCTCCAATTGTAGCTGGAAGCTTTTTTATATGGTTGTGACTCAAGTCTAATTTCCTAAGGCTTTTTAAGCAAAGCATGCGCATATCAACTCGGACAAGCCCACAATAAGAAGTCTGAAGATGTTCCAGAGAATAAGGAAAGTTCTTGCTTAGAGGATAATCTTTTTTGGATGTGATAACCATTTTAGTTTTAAACTTTTCAAATTCTGAAGGCTTCACCGATGTGAGCGTTGAAAGTGGTGTGTCAACATCAGAGCCTCTATGCACCAGTCTCACAGCTGAAAGGAAACCCTTTAAACTGCTGGAATTGGCCTGAATAAACAAAAATAAGTTGTAGCATTATAAATTCCATTTCAATAGATAATGTATACGTGCTAGTTCTTCCCCTAACAAACTCTGTTGTTATATATGAATGTGATACAATCATTTATTGAAATTGGCTGTAAAAAATAAATTTTTCACCAGCTTGAGCAACATAGTGATACTTCACCTCTATAAAAAATAGAAAAATTACTGGGTGTGGTGGCTTGCTTATGCCTACAGTCTCAGCTACTTGGGAAGCTGAAGCAGAAGGATTGCTTGAACCCAGGTGTCTGAAGTTGCAGTGAGCTATGATGGCACCACTGCACTCTACCGCAGGCACTAGAGACACTGTCTCAGTAAGTACATACATACTTTTTAAATATTTTATTTTTTACTAAATTTCAACTTTAAAGGTACTTGAAAAAAATTATGTTGAGACACACATTATAAGTGAAACAGTTCGAAGGGCAATAAGAGTATACAGTAAGACAGGAAAGCTTTAAAGATTCCACTTAAGATTGGGCATAAGATGAACTGACCCAAATTTCCAGTGCCTCTGAGATAAGACACACGTTATGTGCTGCAAAATGCCCAGGGTGCCATGCACAAAGACTAACAGTTGTGCAAAGTGATGGTTCTCTCAAAAGCAACAAGGTGCTAGGAAACATGAAAAGAGACAGGAGAGTTCTCAAAAAAAGGAAGAAAAAGAAAAGCAAGAGAGATTGCTTCCAGCTGGTGAGATACAGAAATCACTGATAAAGTGGCAAATGAACTAAGTCATCAATAAAAATAGCTAATATTAAATACTTATAGAATACTTTGGAAGTTTCCCAAAGTTTACATGTGAAGGAGAAGTAAATCTTCAGCAAGTCTGGGGAATTAAGGATGTGATGGTGTTTTGTTGGAATGTGGGAGCAAAAACTGGAAATATAATCTGAGGACAGATTGTAAATGAGATTGTGTGTCAAGGTAAGGTGGAGGGAATGATCAGGCTGTGGGAAACCACTGAAGAATTTTGAGCATTGAGAATTACATGACAAGAGCTAAATATTACTCTGGCAGCACTATATACAAGGAAATGGAGTAGGAAAAGTCTGAGGAAGATTTGGGTCCAGTAGGGTAGAGAGTAGTGGCTTACAGACTTGAGACTCACCCACAATAACAGCTGAGCTATGGGAATGGAAGGCAGATATCATAGAAAACAGGCAGAGGATTGAAATAAAGCCTTCAATTTGGAGATAGAAAAAAGATTGCTAGAGATGGGAGATAAAGGAATGGCTGAGAAAACTAAAGGTAAACTAGGGTAGTGCCCTACCATAGATGCCAGGAAAGAGTATTAAGGGTGGTTACTGGTGTCAAATTCTAGAGTTCAAAAAGGATGACAAATACATACAATGTGATAGGCAAATAAGGAGATTACTGATCTTTGAAAAAAACCAGTAAAAGTAAAGGTCAAAAAGATAGTAAGAAAGCAGAGGCAATGGATTCAGCCTCTGCTGAATTTGTCTGTTTTGTTATTTTTTAAGTTAGTGAGACCTCAGCTTGTTTTTAGATAGAAAGAAGTTAGTGGAAAGATAGGCTAAAGGATAAGAACAAAATGACAAGAACATGGAAGAGGTAGGACAAAATGATTCCACTCAATACAAATTCCTTAAATTGTTCTTCAACTTTTAATATTCACACAGCATTTTGCTTGGGGTTAAGGATAATGCAAGAATGAACAAGGCACTGTTCCTACTCTGGGAAGGGGGAAGAGAAAAGGAAGATAGAGCAAAATATTCAAAAAAAATTTTAATGGTTGATGTATTTTTAAAAATTATTATAGTAGGCCAGGCGCGGTGGCTCAAGCCTGTAATCCTAGCTCTCTGGGAGGCCGAGGTGGGAGGATCGTTTGAGCTCAGGAGTTCGAGACAAGCCTGAGCAAGAGCGAGACCCCATCTCTACTATAAATAGAAAGAAATTAATTGGCCAACTAATATATATAGAAAAAAAAATTAGCCGGGCATGGTGGCACATGCCTGTAGTCCCAGCTACTTGGGAGGCTGAGGCAGCAGGATTGCTTGAGCCCAGGAGTTTGAGGTTGCTGTGAGCTAGGCTGACGCCACGGCATTCACTCTAGCCTGGGCAATAAAGTGAGACTCTGTCTCAAAAAAAAAAAAAATTATTATAGTAAATAAAATACAAAAAAAGACAGTTCTAATTGCATTTTATTCCCCCCCTTTTTTTACACCAAACTTAGATTTGTAACTTGTGGTTTTGCTGGCAAAATGGTAGACCTATGCTACTTGTCTTATAGATTTCCAGTCTACAAATACCCTAATGTTCCATTTTGAGCACCGAAACAAACCATTTTCCTCCCCATCCCAGGATCCTTACTAAGGCTGATTCTGCCCTTTTAGAAGGCACACAAGCATATCTGGGAAGCTTCTTTTTATGCCTCTTCCTCTTCAAACATACCTACAAGAGTCTGTCCCTATTCAGCTATATGGGATATCAGGACCCTCAGCCTTCTTTAAAGAAAATACAGCCAAGCAACCTAACCATTGATGTTTCTAATACCATACCTTACTTAGACAGATATCCACAGGAGGCTTCTTTAAACGAACAGTGGCTTTCCCCTCATCCACAAATTTGGTGAAGAGTTGCTCAATGTTTTCCTTTAGCTGCTCGAAACCAAAGAGAAAAAAGGACACAACTAGGTATTCTCCCATTCCAACTCTATAGCTGCAGTAAGAGTTGCCCAAAATAGTTACCTGCCTTCATAACCTCAGTCCATTAGTCTAGAGTAGGTACGCCTCCCACTAGATAATATATAAATCCTATGAGAGCAGGAATCTTGCCTTCTTTGTTTACTTCTCTATCCCCAGACCTAATATAGATGCTCAAAAATTTTTAGCAGCTGATGTTGCCTCTGCCTTAGACTTCAATAACTCTTTATCGAGAAGCCACTGAGCACCAGGCACTATGATGGGGCACGGGACACATCAGTGAATAAGTCTGGCATGGTAAATACACGTATCGAGTTGACAATCTGATAAGAGAGGCAGTTATTTAAAAAGCAATTACAGGCATGACAAATACTAAGACAAAAGAAGTGCAGGCTGCTATAGCCTGTTTTTTTTTTTTTAAAAAGCTAGGGGAAATAATGTGGGAGAAAGAGAATTTATTGAACGAAAATGAAGTTATTTTACCGTTCCCCCAAATCGAACAGCTGCTTCATTTGCAGTTGTTTCACTCAGGCGGAAATCTCAGACGCTTGAAACGGGCAGGGTTGCTATCCACTACTAAATAACAACACTGGGAATTCAGAGTCGCAGAAATGGGCAAGAAAAATAGCGAAAAGGTGTACTCTCAAACTCTCTCCTCCTTTGGGTCCGCAGGGAGACTCACCAGACCCTGGAGTCAGGCTACAAGTAGGACTCAGGGAACTGGAGTTCAGGAACCCCGCAGGCGGACTCCCGCCTCGGTCACGGCCCGGCGCGCGAGGCCCAAGGGAGCTTCACCTCTCGGCTCCTGGAAAGAGCGCGTGACTGACTCTCTTAACAGGGCCTGCCCACTCCACGCACCTCATAGCGGGTCCCGCGCTTGTCCTTCAGGGTAGAGATGAGCAGGCAGGCGGGGTGCGGGTGACTCGTGGGCGTCTGCTGACAGAGGCTCAACACAGCTCGGGAGCCCTTGCCCCGGTTCCTCAGCCCTAACGCTGGCAAGTGCCGGCTGACCACTTCTACCTCGCAGTGTAGCTTCATCTTGGCGAGCGAGCGGCAGCAAAACACTGGGCTTTGAAACTTCCTCCTTCCCGCCACCGGGGTCCTCGAGCACGCAGGCTGTCCGCGGATCCGCCTGCCTGCTTGACGTGCCAGCGACTCGGGCTTTCTTAGTACAGTGGCTCTACGAGTCCCGCAGGAGACAACATTCCCTCTCCCTTGCATGGCCGGGTCTTCGCTGCGGCTGTAGATCGGCGTAACGCAGACACCGACCGCCTGAGGACCGGGCTCGCGCCCCACAAAACCGGCAATCGGCGAGGGCGCACCATCTTATCTCGGCTGGCGGCGGCGGTCGTTATTGCTTGCAGCGGGTTCCTACGGTTTCCCGGGCTGACGCTTACTGTGTTTTCTTCACTCGTCGGGCCTCTGAGGGAAGCCCTGTGTGCGTCTGTGATATAGGGAAAGGCCCTTAGAACTGTATGAGACGCCACATAAGCCAGCGAGGGCGTGATATTTTCCGGCAGTGACCGGTGTTTTGTTTTGTTTTTGGTGACTCCCAACAGGCAACACCTGTCACGCCAGACAGGAGCTTTAAATGACTACGTTTAACTTGGCAATTCCTGTTGAACAAGTCTGCACTTTTCAACCGCGGGTGGATTGGATGAAGTAACTGGCTTAACCGCATCTGAGACTCGGAAAGACGGTCCACGCCCCACGTGGTCTTGGGACTCCTTTCATTTATTTTACCAGGGTGGGGCTTAGGGCGCATGGGAGGTGCCTGGGGCGCAAATATTAATAATTTTAAGGAGGAGCTCATTCTCAGGGTTAGAGTCTTACCTCAAAATTTGCGCTATAGAGCCTCCCTCACCTTATGCTGATCCCGGCATTTTATTAAACATTTTAAGCATTTTATTTAGTCTGAGTTGTACTTTTGTAATTGTAAAATGGCTTTTAGAAATAATCGATGGTCAATTCAACTGTGACAAAATGACCTACATGAGCGTCCCCGTTTACAGCATGTTGAGCCTAAAGCGTTGTTGCTTCCTCATTCTTAAAAACGTAATTGGTTTCTGAAAAATAATGATTAAGATAATAAATGTTAGTCCCACCACTTAGTATTCTTGCATGTAAATCTAGTAGAACATTAAAACGCTATTCAGCATTTAGCAAGAGTTAATCTTGACACATGAAAGTGGACCCCAAAACTGGGGTCTAGCCTGAAGGCCAAGTGGATTCTTGGCTTTATGGGGGAAAGAATTAAAGACAGAACCCACAGAGTAAGGCAAAGGCTAGTTTATTGATGTAAGAAAAGAAAAAAGGAGGCTGCCCATAGAGCAGCAGCTATCTCTCAGAGCAACGGGAGAGTAAGTAGCACTTTGTGAATTTCTGGGCTTTTTTTTTTTTTTTTTTTGAGACAGTCTTACTCTGTTGGCTGGGCTGGAGTGCCTTAGCGTCAACCTAGCTCACATCAACCTCAAACTCCTGGGCTCAAGCAATCCTTCTGCCTCAGCCTCCTAAGTAGCTGGGACTATAGGTGTGCGCCACCATGCCACACTAATTTTTGCTGTTTTTAGTTGGCCAATTAATTTCTTTATATTTTTAGTAGAGGAGTCTCGCTCTTGCTCAGGCTGGTGTTGATTTCCTGAGCTCAAGCAATCCTCCTGCCTCAGCCTCCCAGAGTGCTAGGATTACAGGCGTGAGCCACCATCCTGGGCCTGGGGTCTTATTTTATACATTGTATTTCATTTTATGTTAAGCAGGCCTATTGCTGGAAATTCCTTGGCCAACAGGGTTGAAAACAGGGCACAGTGCAGGAATAAGAAATGAGACAGTAGAAGAGAAAAAGTGGGGTCAGGGGACTCAAGGCTTCTCCAGACCAAGAGCCCGGCTGAATTCCTCACTTTTATTTCTCTTAAGCTGTTGATCTGGGCAATATCAGGGGTTCGCAATGCCCCTACATAACTGGGTCCCCAGGCAATGTGCACTGCAAGAGATGAGGGAGACAAAAGACATGGACATGAGAAACAAGGTGTAAGGGTGTGGGCACTCAGGTGCCAAGGTGGTACTGACTGAAGTCCAGCACCCACTTTTATTCTCTTTTTCATGTTATAGATTACAATGATTTCACCTGAAAAGTTCATGGGTTACAATGTGTATAAGTTTCAAGGCTCCCCAAAAAGTCACAGGATGCCTATAGAAGCAGGAACACATAACTCTTTACTAAGCACAACTATGCCTTAAGGTATGTATAGATAGTATCTCTGAACTCAGTAGCTGTGGCCCATTCAATAGAGAAGAGATTATGTACTTCTTCCTGGGAGATTAGCTTCCCATTAACTGAGGTGTTCTACTGAGAAAGGGAGGGAAGGAACAGCCTGGTGTTAAGTATTGGAGTCTGATGTCCCTTCTCCCAGGCTGACATTTTGCAATCTTCCTCGGCAGCCGTGGGTGCTTTCATGTCAAGCCGCACTATGGCTTTTTAAGCACGAGGCCACTTAGGCTTTAAGGTGGGAGTCTGCTTTGCTGTACTCCCAGATCACTTGGAATGTCCCCCACCTAGGCAGTAAACTTCTGCCCTTATCTCCAGCTCCTGCCTAGAGAAATGGGGTCTCTAAGCCCCAGTGGACTAATTCATGTCAACAGAAAAAAAAGCCAAACTCTGTAATTTTAAAGACATTTATTCTGAGCCAAACTTGAGGACCATAACCCAGAGCCACTCCCAAGAAGCCTTGAGCAAGTGAACTCGCTGTGGCTGGGTTACAGTTTGGTTTTATACAGTTCAGGGAGACAAGGGTTACAGGTAGTCATTAAAGTTGGACATACATTGGCTTGGCCAGAAAAGGTGGGGCATCTTGAAGTGGGGGCTTACAGGCTATAGGTGGGTTTAAAAATTCTTTGACTTGTAATTGGTAAAAGACATGAAGCTTTATCTAGAGGCTTGGAATGTTTCAACATAAGGAGCTGTTTATCAGATAAGCCACCTGATAAATGGACATAGATTTGTCGTGTAAATTGAGGACCTGTAGGTTTGTCTTGAATACCCTTAGGCCTGCTAATGGGTAACAAAGGAACTCCCCAAGAAGGGAGGGGGGCATGATGAGGCCTGTCTGACCTCCCTCCTCCTGGCAGGCAATTTAGCTTTAGGATATTCCTTTGGCCACGAGGGGGTCCGTTCATTCAGTCAGCCTGTGTGCGTGGGGGGTGAGCCTTAATATTTTATTTTAGTTCACAATTTCCCCCTTTTGGCCAAGATATGTCAGAAGCAGCATTTATGGCCAAACTCTCATTTTGTCCCATCCGTTGCCAGGGTGGTGTGGCTACCTGCCCCGGGTCCATCCAGTCCCTCGGTGGGACCCTTGTGGCCAAGAGGACTGAGGAGTCGAAAGGGGGCTTACAGCCAATTAAATATTTTAAGCCAAACAGGACTGGAGGCAGACAGGCACTCTTCAACACTTTAAAACCTTCTAGGTGAGACATAAGAATAAAATCCAAAATGTCAAAGGCAAAGCTACAAAACTAATTTACCTATAAGTATTGAGGTACTATATTCTTGGGTTTAGTGGTAGACTTGTAGCAAATGTGAGCACCATTAACATTTAAGCAAAGGGAATTTTAGAGACTTTAGTCTCTTTAGTAATTTATACTAAGGTGGCTGATAAATTACTCATTATATTTCCTTTTGTATAAATCCATAACTGATAAAAATTATACATAGGAAATTCTAAGTCTATAGAAACCAGGAAAAAAAAACTTTTATGATTGGGATGGATATCTGCAGCATGTGGCCTCAAAAGACAAAGTTATTTTAGTTAGTATTCCTTTAGGCTTCTGTGTTCCCCTCTTTGATCTGGAGGGTCTAAACTAATTCCTTCCCTCAGAATTGGCCCTTACAATCTGACACGCCCCCTCTTCCGCGATAGTCCCTGGGCCTAGAGAGAGGATATTTGAACAGGGCTTTGGCAGATTTCATGGTTCTAAGGTCCCAGAGATCAGATAAACTTGCTATTTACCAAAAATTTGTCAGGACTCTGGAAAACAAAAGAATTACTAATGTTTCATATAGTCTTTTTATAAAAATTTAGTTTGGTTTCATGAGGTTGAGTTAGCTATACTCATGGTCGTATCAATTTTCTAATTAAAGTTAAAGTCCTGGAAAGGTTGTTTTGTTTTAGTCCAATGGTATATAATCTCCAAAGCTATCAGAAACCAGTATTCAAGTGGATTTATCAGTCCTTCCCATGACTTTACTTGAAGAAACCAACTTTGGACTTAGCCAGAAAGAACCACTTTCTGAGATGAATCAAAGTAAAATAATTTCTTTTAAAGATGATATAACTTGGACTAGCCATGGTTAGAGACAATTGACAAACCAAATTATTTTGTGACATACAGTAATTTATATAATAACCATAATTATTACTGATAATACACACCAAAACATTTCAATGTTTTACAATCCTAGAACATATTTTAATAATATACAAGTATAGTCCAAAGAAAGTTAAATGCCATTTCATATTTGACAATGTTCTCTGGATGGTTTTGACACACCAAATAAATCTAATGTCTGTCTTAGACTTTTAGTGATCCTGATGTAGAAAAATCTAGTTTAAGGTCAAAGGCTGGATTTAGAATTTAAGTTTTGGAAAGTTTGTCACATATCAAAGTCTTAAAACATTTGTTCAAATACAATCACACACCACTACAAAATAAGGGTCATTTATCTAACCAAGAAAGATACTCATCAAAAGATTCTAAAGGTGATAAAGTTACATGGGTGTAAACTTTAACTCTTTTAAAGTTTAGTTTTTCTTTTTAGTTAGTCAAAACCTAATAAAGAGAGTACAAGGATTATCTGATAAAGTATAAAATCTTTGCTTCTTTTAGGTCAGTTATCAAAATTAAAGAAAAACCTTCTGTAGTGATTTTTTTTTTAAAAAAGGAAACATGTTACAGAATCAAAATGAGTACATCATGTCATTTCATTAAGAGTAAATTAGTATCTACAGAAATCTTTGTTTTAGCAAAAAAAAATTTGTTTTAAATTATAGCCAACTGGACCATATACAAAATTCCTTAATAAATTCCTTTCATAAACTTTATCCCAACCAGCAAGTACGATACATTATCTGCAAAACATACCTTAAAACTTTCTGTTTTGTCCTAACACTCTCTTTTCTTAAATAACCAATCATTTTAGAACAAAATATTCCATGCAAGATCATTTCTTTACATTATTCTTTGTTTAACCTTTCTTACCAAAAACATATTTCTATATCCATTGCCTTTTTACATCTTTTTCTTAGTCACAAGTGGAATTTTGTTTTCTAAATTTATTTTGATTCAATCTTTAAATAACCCATGAATTAGACAAAGAAATATGTATATTTTAATAAGAACACATTCTGTTTCTTTTATAATTTTTCTTATTAAAAACATCTTAGTCTTTGTACACCTTATATATAGAATTACACGCATTGACTAGAATTGTTTTTTTTTTTTTTTGAGACAGAGTTTCACTTTTATTGCCCAGGCTAGAGTGAGTGCCGTGGCGTCAGCCTAGCTCACAGCAACCTCAAACTCCTGGGCTCAAGCAATCCTGCTGCCTCAGCCTCCCAAGTAGCTGGGACTACAAGCATGCGCCACCATGCCCGGCTTTTTTTTTTTTTTTCTATATATATTAGTTGGCCAATTAATTTCTTTCTATTTATAGTAGAGATGGGGTCTCGCTCTTGCTCAGGCTGGTCTCGAACTCCTGAGCTCAAACGATCCACCCACCTCGGCCTCCCAGAGAGCTAGGATTACAGGCTTGAGCCACCGCGCCCGGCCTAGAATTGTTATTTTTAGTAACTTTAAATTTTAGTGAAAGCTTAAAGAGCAGGAAGTCATGAATCATCATAAGACATTTGTTGTTAAGAAGCAAGATTGCAGGTTACTATAAAATTATAGCCAAACTGATAATTCAAATATTTTTCTAAAATGCAGAAATTCTATTATTGAGAGGAGACTCAGTTTCTCAAACAAGTATAAGACCTAATAGACATGATTCTGCAAGTGGTTGCAGAAAGAAAAAAAAAAAAAAGAAAAAAAAAATAATAAAAGAGGTAAAAAAAGTAAAAAAAAAAAAAAAAAAAAAAGACCCAATAGACAGACTGAAGTACAAGTTAATGAGGAGGCTGAATCTGTCTTGCTTTCCTTCCCTTTCTTTTTGCAGTCTATTAAAAGGTGAATAAAAAATCTTTTATTATTCCTATTAATATCATATGACAATCTAGTTCAAAAGAGAAAAACCAAATTTCATTGTATTAGTATATTAATGATAAAGTTAATTTTAATAAAATCTTATAAATAAATCCATCTAATTTTAACCAATTTGAATGTAAGACTTTTATAAACTTTCTATAACCTTTAACTTTTACATACACTTAATTTTTAATGATCATCTACATATTGTAGTAGTTTCAACAACCAATAAAGTAAACAAAATTATCTTTTAACAAAACTAATACTTATGTCTTATAACATTCGAAAAAAATTTTTGTATAGAATTGTTTCCCTTTCAACTAGAAGTTTCATAATCTCAACTCTTAGAAATACCTAGGAAGTTATAATAACTTTGATCTGTTAGTCACCAACTTTATTAGCATTCCTAAATATAAAGATAAGATATCAAGGTATAAGCTTAAACTTATATTTAAGAACTAATGTTCTAGTATTTCATCTTATAAATGACCTAGACATTTTATGATTATTTTTAACTTAACATAATGACTTTAAGATTTTAAATTATATGAAAACTTCATTTGTATTTACCTAATTTATCTTAGCAGTTCACTTAGATTCCAGCTATTAGTTTAAGTTACTTTTCTGTTAACTATTTTTATATCCTGTAAATTAGATATATAACACAGAACAGGGATCAAAATACAGTTTTAGTTATTTTTTTTTTAAATTTTAAACTCATAAGTCTTACCAAGAAAAAATAAATAGGTATTTCAATAAGACTTGTTATTTTAAACAAATATCACTTCTAAATTTTATAAACATAGTATACATTTTAGGATATCCTGTTTAAAGGTATTAGTTAATTCGATTCTTCCAAAACATCACATCCCAAAACAAAATCTATTGACATCATAGGGCTCAAAGTGTCTCTGGCCCCCAAAGTTTGGGAGCAAAGGCCACTGTTCCCCTAAAGACTGGCTGAAAATTTACTGACATGAAGATTAATAGGAGGAAGAATTAAAACTTACCCACAGACACCTTCAGAATGAACACTCAAAGATGGAGGGGAAATTGTCCATTTCTTTTTCATGTTTAAAGTATGGACAGCTGTGTAGAAATATGATTTGACAAAAAGGGTATGAGCTAATCTGGCAGGCTTAGTGGCAGAACGAGCAAGGCTTTTTATATTTAGATTCTGCTTGGTCTCTCTGAGTGTGCATTCCTTCCTTATGGGTGCAGGACAAGGCCTTTTCTGAAATAAGGTTTTACAGTAAAAAAGTGAAAACGAAGTAGGTCAGATAATTACCTTATGGCCATTTTATTTTATTTATTTTTTTATTTTTTATTTTTTTTGAGACAGAGTCTCGCTTTGTTGCCCAGGCTAGAGTGCCGTGGCATCAGCCTAGCTCACAGCAACCTCAAACTCCTGGGCTCAAGCAATCCTTCTGCCTCAGCCTCCCAAGTAGCTGGGACTACAGGCATGCGCCACCATGCCCGGCTAATTTTTTCTATATATATTAGTTGGCCAATTAATTTCTTCCTATTTATAGTAGAGACGGGGTCTCGCTCTTGCTCAGGCTGGTTTCAAACTCCTGACCTCAAGCAATCTGCCCGCCTCGGCCTCCCAGAGTGCTAGGATTACAGGCGTGAGCCACTGCGCCCAGCGTTATGGCCATTTTACATAGAATAATTTTAGGTTTTATGGCTAGCTTTCAGAAAAAGGGGTTCTGGCCTTTACAACCTGGCTTGGGTAGACGGATTCTGGTTTTTATGGCTAGCTTCAGGGGAACAATTGGTATAAGAGGCAAGCAGACAAGGCTAGGTCAGAAAGTTTTGCTTATGAAGCCTTCATTTTAAGTTAGTTTTCTAAATCCCATCAATGTAAGATCACCTGACTGTAGACTGAGGAAAAAATTTTCACCTCAATGATACACCTCAACAATCATTATCACCTTAAACAATGATACAAAGTGGTAACATGCCTTTTACATAAGGATCAAGATTAAGCTGTTTTAAAAACAATCTAAATAGTTTCAAAACAATTTTTTAGGGGGTGTAAACTTGAATACATGCAATATTTATAAAGAGTAAGACTGTTTTGAGATTCTCTTTGATTTTAACTCATTATTCACTTTTTATCTTAAATTACTATACAAAAATTAATAATTTAGAAATTTTTTCCCTAGGCATCAACTTTGTTACAGCAACACAATGTACACATAACTGGCTAGCTTGTAAAGAGTAGGACAAAAATGGACAAGACCAAGGGAAAACTAAAGCTTCCAATTTAAGCTCTTCTAACTACAACATCTAGGACAACTTTGAATCCATAACAGTACTGTTAATATTAGATGATAGTGAGTGAGAAACACCTTTAGTGCGCCTCTCTACAGACATTGAATTGGTAGAAGTAAAACTGTATCTGCAGTTAGGATTAAAAGACCAAAATCAAAATGTTTTCATAAACCTTTGATCATAAGTTTGTTATTTTGCTCTACTTGGTGTTTTATTTATTCTAATTTGCTGACAAAGGCATATTTGCATTTTTACCTTAAAGTTAAACACATAGGTATTTTTGTTGGTAACTCAGATTTAGTGATTATCATTTGACCAAACATTAAATTTACTTTACTTATCAAAAATCACATATTATTTTGTCTTTGGCTGAGTTTATGTTTTCATAACATGGATCAGAATTTCTTCTGATGAGACTGGAACTTGTTCATGTGGCAAACTTTAGTTGCCCTGAGAGGTAACTTAATTAGGCCTGTGGATCAAATTTTTGGGTAAAGCAGTTTCCATGGCAGTTTGATTTTTAAAAGAAAAGCCCCCCCCCTTTTTTTTCAGTTCAAAATGAGTTTTCAATGTTTGCATTTTAGCTAGAACTGGCTTCAGGATCTCCAGGTAGCCTTTCAATTGTAAATACCATAAACAAAAAATTTGGCGGTTCAATCATTACACTGGTTGGAGGGATATTAATTACTTGCTTTTGTTTTTTCATAGTCTGGAGGTGCCTCTGTCCAAAAGCAAAGGAAACGAGACCAGCAGATAGCTAGCCATGGTGATACTCCTCCACAAGATGTCAACAATTTGGCATATTAGGAAATGAGTCATTAGCAGTGGCAACCGAATTAAAGGTACAAAAGAAGTTGGAAATTGGTGTCACTACGATTTCTGACTATGACCGTTCATGTCTGTTGAGAGGGTTGTAAGCAGTGAGCTCCAGCCCCCAAACAAATTGGGGGGCCTTCAGTGCCCACTGTATAATTTTTATGACAGTTCCCTCCTCAAGGAGGAACAATGGACCCCTTATATCACACGGTCTGGGAAGCCAATTGGAATCATTGATGAAAATAGGGAAAGATGTATCACTTCAGTAAACAATCCTATTTAGTGGAGGATTTAGAATGTAAGCCCAATATTGATTACTGTGGGCCAAAGGCTCATCAACCACTGTGAATAATGGAGATAATAGCAAGAAATAAGATCTACAGACATTTTTGGAGTGTTGGTTTGAGTAAAGATCACCGTCCTTTTCAGGGTCATCTTCACCATTTCCTCTATTGGGAGGTCGATGTCAAACCATGTTCTTTTCCCATTCATGGCAGGGCTTGATCTGGCCATCATCTGTTAAAATACAAGCAAATCCTCGACCTCAAGTTATTACCCACCCTTCTTTCCATTGATTTATAATTTCATCTTTCCACCACTGGTGAGGAAGGGAGACAGATCGTTTATCCTTCTCCCAGTGTTTTTCTACTGCTGTTACAGTTTCTTCTTTTCAAATATTCGAAAAATTTAGAGTAAATAAGGCTTGATTTATCCTATCTCTAGGTGTACAAACCCTTCCCTCTTTTTGTTTAGCCAGAGTATTTTTTAAAGTTTGATGAGTATGTTCTATAATAGCTTGACCTTAAGGATTATACAGAATGCCAGTAATACATTTAATATTCCGGCGTGAGCAGAAATCAGCAAATGCATGAGCAGAGTAAGCAGGACCGTTGTCTGTTTTTATGGCAGCAGGATTACCCATACTAGAGAAACAAGAATATAAATGAGAAAGTACATGATGAAAAGTTTCTCCTGTGGAGGGAGTGGCCATTATGAAGCCGGAGTAAATATCTTCTGTAACATGTACTACACTGAGTTTACCAAATTCAGGGATGTGAGTAACATCCATCTGCCAAAGTTTATTAGGTGAAAGTCCTCTGGGATTAACTCCAGAGGGAAGTCTGGGTTGATTAATAATTTGACATGTAGGACAAGGAGATACAATGTTTGGCTTGATTAGTCGCGATCTTAAACTTTTTTTTTTTATTTGAGACAGAGTCTCACTTTGTTGCCCAGGCTAGAGTGAGTGCCCTGGCGACAGCCTTGCTCACAGCAACCTCAATCTCCTGGGCTCAAGTGATCCTACTGCCTCAGCCTCCTGAGTAGCTGGGACTACAGGCATGTGCCACCATGCCCGGCTAATCTTTTGTATATATGTTTTTAGTTGGTCAATTAATTTCTTTCTATTTTTTTTAGTAGACATGGGGTCTCACTCAGGCTGATTTCGAACTCCTGACCTCAAGTGATCCGCCTGCCTCGGCCTCCCAGAGTACTAGGATTACAGGCGATCTTAAACTTTTGAACTGAATCTTTAGTATTAATACGAGTCACTTGAAGGAATTGTATAGCATCTTGAACTGAGCCAATAAGTAATTGATCCACCTTCTCATTATCGGCTGCCAATGGCCCTGGAAGGTGAGTATGAGATCTAATATGGGTAATAAATAAGAGACTGGCAATTATTGATTGTAGATGTTGCAACAAAGTAGAGATTTCATCATTAGATGTGATAGTAATTGTCTCTATAGTATGAACTACTAGAACATATTGTGAATCTGAGACAATATTCAGTGGAGAGGTGACATCCTGCAAAAGTTGAACGACTGCCTGTAACACTACCTTGACCACACTTTTGTTATCGGTCCAGAATATCCTGCTCAACCAGTATTGCTGCCTTCAGTAAAGAAATTAGGAGCTTGAAGAATTGGCACAGATTTCACTATTTTAGGTAAAATCCATTGAGTTAATTTTAAACATTGAAATAATTTGTTCTTTGGGTAATGATTATCAATTGTTCCCACAAAATCAAATAAACCCAATTGCCAGTCTATATTTTGCTGATATGCCATTTGAATTTGAGAAAAAGTTAAGGGAATCACTATTTTAATAGGGTCTTAACCACTTAATTGTCTAAGCCGTTGCGGCCCTTAAATGTAAGTTGTTCAATTTTATCTAGATAAGTAACAAGATGCTTTTGCTGTCTCTGTGGTAAAAATATCCATTCAACTATATCTTCTTCTTGAATTAGTGTAGCAAAGGGAGAGTATTCTGAAGGATAAACGATAAAATCTATGCCCTTCATGAGATCCACTCTAGATAACTGAGCATTATGTATGTGAGAGTGGATCCAATTTAATTCTTCCCTGGCCGTTTCTGTCATTTTGGAAGGACTATTGAGATCAAGATCAGGGTCACCTTTTAATATATTAAATAAATTGCTTAGAGCATAAGTGGGGATACCTAACATAGGTCTAAGCCAATTAATGTCTCCTAATAGTTTCTGGAAATCATTTAAAGTTTGCAAATTGTTTATTCTAATTTGAACTTTTTGAGGGACTATTTTATTTTGGTCTATAAGAGATCTTAAGTAAGAAAATGGGTATTCTTGTTGAATTTTATCTTCTGCAATAATTAGACCACATTGAGGCAAAAACTGCCTAGCTTCAGAATACAATTGATATAAATTTTGTCATGAGAGGCTGGCAAATCAAATATCATCCATATAATGAATAATATAACTATGAGGAAAATGATTTCTCAATTGCTCCAAAGGTAGGTAGACAAATTGTTGACACAAAGTAGGGCTGTTAGGCATGCCCTGCGGCAGCACCTCCCATTGGTATCTTTGAGTGGCCTGTAAAAGGCAAACCTTTCTCTATCCTGAATTTGTAATGGAATATTAAAGAAACAATCTTTTAAATCTATCATGAATAAATGCCAATCTTTAGGAATCATAGTGGGGGTGGGAGACCCGGGTGAAGGGTCCCCATAGGTTGGATGATGGAATTAATTTTTCTCAGGTCTGTTAATATATGCGATTTGCCAGATTTTTTCTTGATTACAAATGCTGGGGAGTTCCAAGGATGAGTGAACTCCTCTATATGACCTGCTTGTAGCTGAATACTGTGGGGACCTGTTGTAAAGACCAGTGAGTTGGCCAGAATCTTTTAGCTGTTAATAGTAACATCGGCCCCAGTATCGATGAGTCCAGAAAATGTTTTTCCATTCAATTTTAACTGCATTTGCATCTTTGGTCATTAAAAAATGTCTGCCAATATGCTCAGTTTCCTGTGCTGCCAAAGCCTCCTTGTGGGAGTCAGGGTTCCTCCGGCATTCCCGTGAACTGTGAGGCCCCAAGTGAAATCCCACATCAATATTTATTGCTACAGCAAATAGTTGTCCTTAAAGAATTATGTATACGGTTCACTCATTGAGGTCTTTACGGGACCCTTACCTAATTCTATCTACAAGAATAGACGGTTACAAAATTTTTCTAGGATAAACATGTTAAGTCCTAAGTAAGAAACAGACCTAGCTGACCATACAAATTAAAGATAAAATGTATAAAGCGAGAACACTGAGTCTGTATACTACTCTAATCTACTTCTCTTTTTTTTTTTTGAGACAGAGTCTCACTCTGTTGCCCGGGCTAGAGTGCTGCGTTATTACCCTAGGTCACAGCAACCTCAAACTCCTGGGCTCAAGCAATCCTGCTGACTCAGGCTGCCAAGTAGCTGGGACTACAGGCATGCGCCACCATGCCCAGCTAATTTTTCACGTGTATATATATATATATGTAGATATATATATATACTTTTAGTTGTCCAGCTAATTTCTTCATATTTTTTTAGTAGAGACGGGGGTCTGTTGCTCAGAGCAGGTCTCAAACTCCTGAGCAAGTTCAAAGGATCCACTGGCCTTGGCCTCCCAGAGTGCTAGGATTACAGGCGATACCACGCCGGACTTCTAATCTACTTCTCTAAATACAGAGACATGTGGTCAGGAGTGAAGCAGGAATAGCCTTGAATTTTAAGATAGTTCCAGTTGCATGTTATCTGCTGGGCAGGCATTTTAATCAGCTTCTCCACCAAGGACTCAAACGGAGCTTTTGCCTGGCAAAAAAAACTCAAGGTGATGGCTGGCAGCGTGTCCTCTGACAATGCCTCCATTGTTGGGAGCAGCTTCTATTCTGTGAACATATCCACAGATTCCTTCAAGGCATAGCCCTGTAAAACTCCTGAAACCTTTCATGTCTCTTAGCTTATTTTCCCAACAAGCTATGTGGTCTCCAGCTTGTATTTGATATTGGATGGCCAAACTCATCATGATAGAAATTTCTCCTTCATAATCCGAATCAATAACACCTAGATGGACTGTGACACCCTATGATGTCAGACTACTTCTACCTATAATCAATCCTACCGTGGCTGGGGGAATAGGCCCAAACACTCCAGTGTGTCAACGGAAAAAAGCCAAACTCTGCAAAATAATTTTAAAGAGATTTATTCTGAGCCAAACTTGAGGACCATGACCCGGAGCCAATGCCAAGAGGCCTTGGGCAAGTGGACTCACAGTGGCTGGGTTACAGCTCGGTTTTATACATTTTCAGAGACTGGGGTTACACGCAAAGTCACAAATCAATACATGAGAGGCATACATTGGTTTGGCCCAAAAAGGAGGGCCATCTCGAAGGGGGGGAGGGCTTACAGGTTATAGGTGGGTTTAAAGATTCTTTAGATTGTAATTGGGTAAAGACATGAAGCTTTGTCTAAAGGCTTGGAATGTTTTAACTTAAACTGTTTATCAGAGATAAGCCACCATTTGTTGCATAAATTGAGGACCTGCAGGTTTGTCTTGCATACCCTTCCGCCTGTTAATGGGTTACAAAGGAAGTCTCTAAGAAGGGAGTGGGGCATGATAAGGCATGTCTGACCTCCCCCTTCCTGGCAGGCAACTTTGCCCTAGGATATTGGGTCCATTCAGTCAGCTGGTGGGGGAGGGGGTGAACACTTTAGTTTACAAGTGGGTACCCTATAAATACCCATAGATGGTATCAATAATATATAATCGTGAGATGGGAGGTCTAAGGCAGCACTCCTGGCTGTGGTAGGGGATAAATCACTGATCCGGAGCTTTGGGGCTGCCACACTGGGTATTGTAGATTCTGATTGCCCGTGTTGTTTTTCTCTGGGGGTGGGGGCATGGGGTGGGGATGGGGGTGTCAGGCCCTGATTCCTGTTGCCCAACTAGGGAAGGAGGTGGCCATCAGCATGATATTTAGAACGGCATTGCTTAGTCCAATGCCTCCCCTTTTCACAGCGGGGACATAATCCAGGGGAAGGACAAATAGGTTGGTTATTACTGAAATCCATTTTCTTAGGAGTCTGATGACACACATTTTTCGTGTGCCCCGGTTTTCCACAATTAAAACATTCTGTAGCAGCCTTTTGAGACTTCTGACCTATCCCTTTAGTAATAGCCTCTGCTAACAAGTGCATCTTGTATGCGTCAGAGCCAATATTTTGGCCTGCTTTAATATATTCTTCTATAGAGGCTGCTCTTGCTTTCAATGGTCTCAAAGCCCGCTGACATTCTGAATTTGCATTATTGAAAGCCAAAATTAGCAATAGCAACTCACGAAAGGCCGGCTGGGAAACAGTTTTAGTTAATAAATCCTCCAATCTAGAAATAAATTCCACATATGGCTCATGATTGCCTTGTTTTACTTCAGTAAAGGATGGTGTTAGGTTTTCCCAAGCTTTTAAACAACAAAGGCGAACCTGAACAATAGCTTGATCTGTATACTGTAACTGAGCTTGTATCCCAAGCCAGGCACCTCCACCCGTCAGCTGTTCTTTTGTTATCAAAACTGGCGGGTTTTGGGCCGCATTTTGAGTGGCTTGTAGGGAAGCCTCATGGGACCACCATTCCTTAAAGTACATAAATTCAGAGGATGTAAGAACAGTTCGGGCAAGTGTTGTCCAGCCCCAAGGAATTAGCCTTTCTGTTTCAGCTAGGGCTCGAATAAGTCTCATGGTATAAGGGGAATTAGCGCCATAGGAAATGCAAACTTGCTTTAGTTCTTTCAAAATTTTAAGTGGAACGGCATTATGTTCATATTGTACATCCCCCTGAGGATATTGGTTATCTAGGGGAACATTAGTCAAAATTACTGGAAAAAGATAAGCCTCAAGGTCTCCCTCTAGTTGGGCTCTCCTAATTCCTTCCTGAAGAGGAGTACTAGCTCTCCGCACCATAATTTGAGCTCTAGGAGGTGCCAGAAACGGATTTGTATCTGCTAATAATAGAGGGGTAGTTGGTTGTAATTTATGGGATCCAGGAAAAGGAGGTAGTAGAAGAAACTCTTCCTTTCTTAAATTTCCCTCAAGTCTGTCCATGGATCCACGCCGGGGACAAGCAGCTGCAATTGAGGGATCATTTTCCTCACTCAATGGCTCAGCCCCTAACTCACATGGATCCTCACTTTTGGTGACCGGACCAGTGTCCTGACCTAAAGTTTCTTCTCCCCTACTTACCTCGTGCTCACGCCTATCTTCTGCATCACCTTCCCTTGACTCAAAATTGGATGGCAACGGCTCTAACGCCAGAGAAATTAAATTACACAACGACCACACTGAAAGAGGGATTCTTTCCCCTTGTTGATGGGCCCGTCGCAGAGCATGGACGGCCAGCCGCCATTGTTGTGGCTTCAAAGGTCCCGGAGGAGGGAACTGGTCACAGTGTTTTGCAATCAGTTGAGACAATTCCTCAAAACTCTGCCTCTTTACGTACACTCCTGAGTTTTTTAAGAGAGTTT
>VSMD01024743.1:19295-62222 GCA_008750895.1 Mirza zaza | reverse complement strand
GAATATATTCAGAACGTTTAGACTGATTTTGCCCCATCGTTACCTGATTATAGAATCCCCGAGGTTACACTTACCCGCCCTCTGCAGAAACGACTTCGACTCCCCGGGTCCTGGCGAAGTAATGTGGAAACTTCCTTCACTCCGGTGAAGCCTTTTGTCTTCAGGTCCCCGTAGCGCAAGAACTTAAATTTGGCAACGTGGCCAGGCTAGTTTTCAAGCAGGTTGGGCGTTCCTGGAGCAGTTCCAGGAGCAGTTTTCTGCCCCAGGAGAGAAACTGTTTTCAGTTCCTCCGGCCCTTAGAAAGTCCCCGCTATTGGGAAAACAGCCACACCCATGCAGACATCCGCAGAGGTTCTTATGCCAGCAGTCTCCTTAGGTCAGTCTAACATTTCTAAGTTACCCCACAGACTATTTTTTTTTTCCTTTTATTTCATCAAATCATGGAAGTACAAATATTGTTAGGGTTACAAATATTGCCCCTGCCCCCTCCGTCCCCCACCCAACAGACTATTAATTAGATTTTTGAGAAAGGGGTGGGGACTTACCGAATCAAGGGTTCCTCCTCTTTTTAAACCACATATGGTAACTTCTGAGAGTTTGTAAGCTGCCCTGGTACTTGTGGGAGTTTCCTTTAGTATGCTATAATGCATCATAAGTAGCTGTGAGGGTAACCTGAGATCAGTTTTTATGGCCTTCTTAGTTCTAGCCGGTTTGGATCAGTTTCTCCACCACCTTCTGTTTTATCTGGTTTGGGTCTTATGACTCCTTATAGTGTAAGGCCTGCCAGTTCCTTATCTTAATCTGATGGCTAGAGAGAAAAAACTATTCCCTACAATTTTCAAAGACTTTGCAGGAGTTACCTACTTTTGTTCTTTTGGTGGGTAATATAGACGAACATAAAAAAAAGCACCAGTCTTAAAGTATTACAAGTGGCCCAGCCTGGTGGCTCACACCTGTAATCCTAGAGCAAGAGCGAGACCTGTCTCTACTATAAATAGAAAGAAATTAATTGGCCAACTAATATATATAGAAAAATTAACCGGGCGTGGTAGCACATGCCTGTAGTCCCAGCTACTCGGGAGGCTGAGGCAGGAGGATTGCTTGAGCCCAGGAGTTTGAGGTTGCTGTGAGCTAGGCTGACGCCTCGGCACTCACTCTAGCCTGGGCAACAAAACGAGACTCTGTCTCAAAAAAAAAAAAAAAAAGAGTGAGACCCCATCTCTACTAAAAAAATATAAAGAAATTAGCTGGACAACTAAAAAATATAAAGAAAAATTAGCTGGGCATGGTGGTGCATGCCTGTAGTCCCATCTACTCCAGCTACTCAGGAGGCTGAGGCAGGAGGATCCCAGGAGTTTGAGGTTGCTGTGAGCTAGGCTGACACCATGGCACTCTGCCTGGGCAACAGAGTGAGACTCTGTCTCAAAATAAATAAATTGTGAACTAAAATAAAATTTTAAGGCTCACCCACCCACCAGCTGACTGAATGGACCCCTGTGTGGCCAAAGGAATATCCTAAAACTAAATTGCCTGCCAGGAGGAGGAAAGTCAGACATGCCTCATCATGCCCCCATCCCTTCTTGGAGACATCCTTTGTAACCCATTAACAGGCCTAAGGGTATGCAAGACAAACCTGCAGGTCCTCAATTTACACAACAAATCTATGTCTGGTGGCTTATCTCTGATAACAGCTCCATATTTTAAAATATTTCAAGCCTCTAGACAAAGCTTCACGTCTTTAACCAATTATAAGCCAAAGAATCTTTAAACCCACCTATAACCTGTAAGCCCCCCCCCCATGGCCCACCTTTTTGGGCCAATCCAGTGTATGCCTCCCATGTATTGATTTATGACTTTACCTGTAACCCCTGTCTCCCTGAACACCATATAAAACCAAACTGTAACCCAGCCACAGCGAGTCCACTTGCTCAAGGCCTCTTGGGAGTGGCTCTAGGTCATGGTCCTCAAATTTGGCTCAGAATAAATCTCTTTAAAATTATTTTACAGAGTTTGGCTTTTTTCTGTTGACGAAAGAAAAGAAAAGAAAGAAAGTATTACAAGTGCATTCAATGTGCTCTGAACTTCCAGGTACAGTTGGGAACTGGGAAAAATCTCAGAATCTTGTAAAACCAGTATAATTGTAATTAAATCGAGTAGAAATGCTCAAAAATCAAGAATATAAGAAAAGGCCTCAATCCTTTATTTAGCATTACTTGGGTTGTTGAAGCATGAATTCAGTAATTGAATGTTAAATAATCTAAATATATGAAAGTTACAGTTAACAGTTCAGTGGTGACTTTAAAGTGGAACAATGGTATGTACTGCCGAAAACTTATCTTCCTAATTGTAGATTCTCAAAAAAGACATGTAGTTCCCAAAATATTTTAAATAAGATTATCTTATTAAATAGGGTTAAATAAGATAATGTTTGAATGAAAGCAAAATAAACATATATCAGTTTTTGAGATCTCATTGCCCTTTTCCACATCCTCCCCCTTGGTCCACTCTGTTTTAATGGTTGAAATACTTGGATCACGTTCTAGAGTGTACCAGAATTTTTGGTCTTAGTGGACTGTTTCTGAATCCACATTTTTCTCTTTACCACCATGCAAATAAAATCTGTCCTTTGACCTCATCTACTCTCTATTACCTCAAGCTAGTTTCCATTGTAGACAGACTGAAAATGGAACTACAAAAGGAGTTTAAAATCGGGATACAGATTTTTGACAAAAAAAAAATCAAAGAACTAACATCTAGATGTGTTTTCCTTCTGTTTCTCTCTTTTTTTTTTTTTTGAGACAGAGTCTCACTTTGTTGGCCAGGCTAGAGTGAGTGCTGTGGCGTCAGCCTAGCTCACAGCAACCTCAAACTCCTGAGCTCAAGTAATCCTTCTGCCTCAGCCTCCCAACAGCTGGGACTACAGGCATGAGCCACCATGCCCGGCTGGTTTTTTCTATATATATTAGTTGGCCAATTAATTTCTTTGTATTTATAGTAGAGACGGGGTCTCACTCAGGCTGGTTTCAAACTCCTGACCTCAAGCAATCTGCCTGCTTCCGCCTCCCAGAGTGCTAGGATTACAGGCGTGAGCTACCATGCCCGGCCTGTTTTCCTTCTGTAAAATTAGTTCCTTTTCTTTCTGGCCTAAACACTACACTCATTTCCTCCTCTCTGTTTTGTTAATTAATTAATGCTATTAATTTTCAAAACCCAGTTCACTTTGCACTAAGCCTTCTTTAACATCTTGATCTTCCTTTTGCAAACTCCAATTTCACTTAAAATTACTTTTCATTTCTTTTATTTCCCTGGCTTTCTGGCACATACTAAGCATTCAACAGATAATTAATTGGATTTCCTTGACTTTTCCCTTCATTTGTGCCCATAGTGAACTTTACTTACTTTGTAGCTCACTAGGCTTGAGCTAGTAAGATCATAGTCACATCAGATTCTTGTGAAGCCTCAGGCTAATTGCTTTCTTTTAGTTTATGTATATTGCTTGTTTTTAGGAAGTTGAGTTGAGCAGCCGATAGCAGTAAATTTTTGTGATGAAACAAAAGGGCAAGCGCATAAGGGGCCAACCAATCAATGTAAAGGTCAAGCGTGTGGACAGGTTATGCACCTAGGGTATAAAGGGCTCTGTCCCACAGTGCATGTGGTCTTTGTCCCATTAGAGGCTGCCGTATTGGTGCTCTGGGACTTGGACCCTAGCTCGATCTAGTCAATAAAACTCCTTTTGATGATTTCAGCCTCAGTGACCCTGTCTCTTTGTTCTGTGGTCCTACGGTTTCCGGCTCTAACATTCTTACAGAAGGAGGTCACAATCTATGGACAATATAGTCTTGTCTGCCTTAGCACATTGGATCCAGATCTTGGAGGTAGGTTTTTTTAATGGTAAATATCAATAAATATAAGTAGTTAACAAATGTACACCCTACACATCAGACCTCTGTCAACCAAAAACAAAAACACAAAAGAAGAAAGGAAAATATCTCAGCGAGGCGTGGTGGCTCACACCTGTAATCCTAGCAGTCTGGGAGGCCGAGGCAGGAGGATTGCTCAAGGTCAGGAGTTTGAAACCAGCCTGAGCAAGAGCAAGACCCCATTTCTACTAAAAATAGAAAGAAATTAATTGGCCAACTAAAAATACATAGAAAAAAATTAGCTGGGTATGGTGGCACATACCTATAGTCCCAGCTACTCAGGAGGCTGAGGCAGGAGGATTACTTGAGTCCAGGAGTCTGAGGTTGCTGTGAGGTAGGCTGACGCCACAGCACTCTAGCCCAGGCAACAGAGTGAGACTCTGTCTCAAAAAAAAAAAAAAAAAAAGAAAAATTTCTCCAAACATGTTGAATTTATTTGGAAATGGAAAACAATTATAATTCAGGATGCACAGAATGGCAAGCCAAAGTGTTTCCAGTGAGGGAAGTGTAAAGGAAAGCTTTGATTGGCAAAAAGGAGACGTTCACATAAATTTTCAAGAAACAGAGTTCATTGGTTCCAGAGGCTCAAAGCCAGAATTGTCATCAGTGCACTGGTGAATATGCTGTTACTGGGCAAGTGTTCTTTTAAGAGCATCTTATCTGAATTTCTGCAGTCCTAAAGAATGATAATAATAAACCTTGTCATAGAAATAATATATATATATGTCTGAAACGTGCAGGCTGTGCAAAGCTAGAGATGTGTGAAGGACATGAAGGGATTTCTTGTGGGGTTTTTAGGAAGTCCTTGGAAACAGTTCTTATCCTAAACATACAAATGTAAGCCCCCCTCCTTTGTGCCTTACTGGCTGTATTTGTCTGACAAAAGTTATTTCATCCTGGCATCTGCAACTTTCAAAGCTCTGTAGTGGGCTACTTTTCTTTGATGACATTCTTTGATCAACTTGTGTTTCTACTATGATTTCCTAATTAATACTCACTTTTTCATTCTTAGAACTACTATGTCAATTCAGAGCTGTGTTACTTCTCTCTTGCTAAACTTACCAGGTCTTCTTGCTTCAATACATTTATTCATTCATTTAATATTTATTGTGTTCTTGTTGTATGCTAGCAGCTATGTTAAATGATTAGAAGGCAAAGATGAGTTTACAGTGCTTAGAAGAGACAAGTAAACCAACAATTACACTACAATGGGATAAATGTTGGGTGAAGCCTTAAAGGAGTATAAATAAAGTAGCCAGATGATGAAAGAATTTGTTTGCTAAACCAAGGCCTTTGGACTTAACCTGAACGTTCTGGAAAATCTTTAAAAAATTTTAAGCAGGGCCGGGCGCGGTGGCTCACGCCTGTAATCCTAGCTCTCTGGGAGGCCGAGGTGGGCGGATCATTTGAGCTCAGGAGTTCGAGACCAGCCTGAGCAAGTGTGAGACCCCATCTCTACTATAAACGGAAAGAAGTTAATTGGCCAACTAATATATATAGAAAAAAATTAGCCGGGCATGGTGGCTCATGCCTGTAATCCCAGTTGCTTGGGAGGCTGAGGCAGCAGGATTGCTTGAGCCCAGGAGTTTGAGGTTGCTGTGAGCTAGGCTGACGCCACGGCACTCACTCTAGCCTGGGCAATAAAGTGAGACTCTGTCTCAAAAAAAAAAAAAAAAAATTTTAAGCAGGAATAAATTCACACATGTTCAGGAAGGTTCTTGTGGTCAGTAAAGAGGTTACATTGGTGGTAGAGCAAGCCTGGAGGCAGGGATATCAGTTAGGCAGGTAATGTAATAATCCACCATTCACCCTGCAGTCCAGTAAAATTTCTAGAGGGATCTCCTGCTATAGAATCCTAAAGTTTTGGAGCTGAAACACAGTTTACAGATATTCTTCTTCAATTCTCTCCTTTTACAAAAGAAGGAATGGAATTAAAAGAGTAAAGTTATAGTATCTGCCCATGACCTCACAGTGTAAGAATAAACAGGGCTAGAACTTAGGTCTCAGATGCTGCATTTAATTTCTCCCAAAAACCTTTATGGATTTGCACTCTTGACAATTTAATTAAATATAGTTGCCCAAAGGCTTGTCTGTTGCTTCCTTTGGAATCTGGGTCCTTTACCCAGCAAGACAAATTGCTCCAGGGCAGCCTTTGTGATTTTTCAGTTCCTACTTAGTAGATGGTCCTTGGGATTCCCCTTTCTCAGAGCTAAACTCTGCATTTTAAAACATGTGATATTTCATCCATCATATTTGGGTCTTCGCAGCAAGAGGAATTTTAGGTTATCATGTCCAAAATACTGTTGTATGATTACTTATTTATATGCCTATCTTCACTTCTAGATGGCAAGCTTCCTGGAGTCTGAGTCACTGCTATTATATAGAAGGCCTAGCATAGTGTTTACATACAATAGGTACTCAATGCATATTTGTAGAAAGAATAAACAAATTTTGCTTTTAACTTATTCATTTAACAAATATTTATGAAAGCCTGCATTGTCCTAGAATAGAGCAATCATACATTCAATTAATATTGCTTGTGTTGGGGTAATTAGATAGCCATTTGGGAGGGGAAAAAAGCTGGATTTCTCCCTTTTTCTGCAGAGGACAGTGAAATAAATTTTAGGTGGATTCAAGATTTAAAATAAAAATGGAAAATGTCAAAATAGCACAGGAAAAACACATAAGTTTTTAAGAATTTTGATGCAAAATCTAAAAGGAGTAATGCAACAAGTTCATAAATTTTAATACATAGATGTTAAAACTTTTTGTATGGAAAAGTATGTCATAAGCAAATTAAAGAAATAAATAATAATCTGAGATGGTGATGAATAAAATAACTATGCAACTATTATGGAGGTCAAAGGTGTATTTCCTTGAACGTTAAGTAAAAATAGATAAACTACACATCAGCAACACATTAAGAAAGTGGGCTGGGGCCGGGTGCGGTGGCTCACGCCTGTAATCCTAGCTCTCTGGGAGGCCGAGGTGGGTGGATCGTTTGAGCTCAGGAGTTCGAGAACAGCCTGAGCAAGAGCGAGACCCCATCTCTACTATAAATAGAAAGAAATTAATTGGCTAACTAATATATATAGAAAAAATTAGCCGGGCATGGTGGCACATGCCTGTAGTCCCAGCTACTTGGGAGGCTGAGGCAGCAGGATCACTTGAGCCCAGGAGTTTGAGGTTGCTGTGAGCTAGGCTGATGCCACGGCACTCACTCTAGCCTGGGCAATAAAGTGAGACTCTGTCTCAAAAAAAAAAAAAAAAAAAAAAAAAAAAGAAAGTGGGCTGGGGACTCAAAGAAGTTCCCAGATAAAAGTATATGTCTGGCTTATAAACACAGGGAAATATAGTCAGCCTCATCAAAAATCAAACTAAAACAACACTTACCATTTGTAGGCTATGTGAATGACAAATTTAAAAAGTTGCTAATTCATACTGTTGAGAGCTTGTGGGAAACAGGTACTCTATATGGGTATAAGTCTGAATTGTTATTAATATAATTTCTACAGAGAAAGTTATAAATATCTATAAAAGCTCATATTCTTTGGACTAGTAGCTCCATTGCCAGAATGCTATTTTATTTTGTTTGATTGTTTATTTACTTATTTATTTTCATAGAGACAGGGTCTTGCTCTGTCACCCAGGCTAGAGTGGCAGAATCATCGCTCACTGTAACCTTGAACTCATGGGCTCAAGCAATCCGCCTGCCTCAGCCTCCCAAAGTGCTAGGATTACAGGCATGAGATACTGTGCCTGGTCTGAGAATGCTATTTTATAGACATACTTTATTATATATATCTATATATATAGCTATTGACATACTTTTATAAAATCTTATTTTATAGACTTACTTTATTATCTATATATCTATATCTATCTACTTATAGATATAATTTAAGTATGCAAAAAAATGTTCACCCAAAGATGTTTTAATTCACCTTCATTACCTGTTTTGCTGTGTATTTCATCATAACTTTTATACCTTTTAAGATGCTTTATAAGCTATTTATTTGTGGGAAACATTGAGTATGGTATGCTTCTGTTGTATAAATGAAAAGAGATATAGTTAATAGTATATAAAAATATAAATACCAGTATATGTATACACATGTATACATACATATGTATACATGTGTGTATATATGTACACACTTGTGTGTATATATAGATAGAATAATAATTCTTTTTCCTCCCTTTTACTTCTACTTCAGTGGATGCAAAGATAGAATATTTCTTTAGGATCCTTCTAAAAACTGATAGCTTGTTGGTTTGGGCAGGGAGATTGGGGAAATAAATAGGAGTCTGGGGTTGGAGAAAGACTTCCTTCTAAAAGTATATTATACATATATATGTATCTATGTTTTACTTTAAAATATATACAATTAAAATATTAATATTTGCTGGAATGGATATGGATACATACATATACACACTGTTAAACACTGGGCTTTTTTTAAGGATTAATTAAATAATTAAAGACCTAATTCTGACCAACAGGAAAGAACTGGGGGATAATATTGAAGTTTACATATTATTGTAATAGCCAAACATGCAAAACATATGTCTTAGACTTTGTTTATGGTATAATACATTTTTTAAAGTTTAGAGAAAAAGTATGATTGTATTCCTAAAGGTTGTGAGCTTGAAGGTAACTCAAGAGAGATGCAGGTTTTTAAATGACTAAATTCTGGATATATGATCACAGATCAGTCTAAGAATAATCTGAGGAAGAAAATGGGAGACAACTTGAATAATAACCTTAAAATGAAAATTATTCCAATGTACTTAAATTCACAAATAAGATTTATACTCAAAGTTCCCTCGACTGTACCTCAATTTAAAATTAATTTCTATTTACTCTCATACTTCATAAGCACATCCATCACTGAAAACAGAATATTCTGCTTACTGAGTTGTATACAGATTGTCTGGCCATGAAAGTTGAAACTGAAAGAAAGAGCTCTGGGAGATTACCCTGCTCTGCACACTAGATAACCAAATTTTGAGGGCAGAGATCAAATCATAACTGGGTTTGAAATCTCTGACTACCCTCCTTCTTTAATCATATCACACAGTGCCTAAGTTAATAATTGGGTAAGGGGACTTCACCAGAAACCTGAAATAACATACCTAAAAGTGTTGTCTTTCAGTTCTAATAGAAGAATTTATGTGTAAAATTTTCCTGAATTATTCCACCTTGTGCTAATATTTCATAAATCTAGTTAAAGCTTTAAGAGCCATGTACAATTTTAGGTTTATCTAGAGGCATTATAAATGACCATGTGGCATTTGGACATTTTTCAGCAGAGATTTAGTTTTTGGCACTCAGTTTTCATTAGCTGTTTTGTCATCAAATTTTCTGGTCAAAGCAACACATCTTACACATTACTTGTTTCTCACTGTTTTATTTTTATCATTTTAAATTCAGCGAGTTGCATTTAAGTATCAAATACACTAAGAGCCAAAGAACCTCCAATCGTTTTCTTTCCTTTCTTTCTGGAATGGTGTAGCTGTATTTCTTAAAGTGCGTCAATTTAAAAAATCAATTTGAAAACGCATGCTGTTTAACAAAATAGAAGGAAACTCCTACCGTTGACTTGTAATTACTGCAGCTGATTTAGGTTGTTTTGTAAGTTTATTCCAGTAGGTGTCACTGTGGGTCGAGGGAAAATCCTCTTCCAAGTGTAAAATTTTAATTAAAGGAATATAAAATATTCAGCTCACAGGAGCCTGTAAGATCATTTCTTTCTTCAAGTTTCAAACTTCGCTTCCTTATTTTTCAAAAGAGACGGGGTCTCGCTATGTTGCCCAGGCTGGAGTGCAGTGGCTATTCACAGGCGCGATCCCACTACTGATCAGCACGGGAGTTTTGACCTGCTCCGTTTCCGACCTGGGCCGGTTCACCCCTCCTTAGGCAACCTGGTGGTCCCCCGCTCCCGGGAGGTCACCATATTGATGCCGAACTTAGTGCGGACACCCGATCGGCATAGCGCACTACAGCCCAGAACTCCTGGACTCAAGCGATCCTCCTGCCTCAGCCTCCCGGGTAGCTGGGACTACAGGCGCGCGCCACCGCGTCCGGCGGTGAAATAGCAGTGCAAAACACCACTAGAGGCTGTGGTGCCGTGACGTCATCAACGGTGCCGGCCTAGAACGTTTCCAGTAGTTCGCTCCACTCGCCCAATGAAACGACATTGCCGCATTGCGCACGCGTCACCTTTTAGCACGGCATTCTGGGTAAACTGTGTCCTGAAAATTTGAAGAGCGCATGCGCGCGCGGGATCCTTCCTTTTGCCTCGTTGCCCTCCTGAGAGCAAGATGGGTCACCAGCAGCTCTATTGGAGCCACCCGCGAAAATTCGGCCAGGGTTCTCGCTCTTGGTGAGAAATAGATTGTGGTTTTAGGAAAGGGTTTCTCTGGAGTGCGAGGCTGTTTAAAATCTCAATTAGAGGAGCTCGCGGGCAGCGCGTGTGGGGAGACCGAATCCGAGCTGTTAGTGCCGCCATTACAGACCTCTGATGGGTCCGGGAAGACCGAGGGTTGGGGGGATGGCCCTCTGAGTGGAATCATGTAATTTCTGTGATTTGCAAAAACGCTGTCTCTTTTACAGTCGCGTCTGCTCAAACCGGCACGGTCTGATCCGGAAATACGGCCTCAATATGTGCCGCCAGTGTTTCCGTCAGTACGCGAAGGACATCGGTTTCATTAAGGTACCGTCCCTAGACGCCATACTCCCATGTTGTTCCTGTGGGCGGAGAATGTGGTGATAGTGCTTAGTGTGAGCTTTCGAGCGAGACCTTTCCTCTGTTTTAGTTGGTAGGACTGTCGGTAGCTGGTGACACTGTTGAGGTTTGGGCATTCAGATTAATAGAATGGGGAGGGTGAAGGACTTAACTTGAAACTTGCCCTTTTTAGCCTAGCCCCATTTTACTCAGCTCTGCCAGTTTTAAGTCCCATGTATTATGTTGGATAAAATTATTCACTTTACAGAAGCCACTAAGTTAAATTTTACATCTCATTTATCTAGACATTTTTTAACTAAATATATGTGTTAATCACTAACCCGATATGTTTGCTGGTGTCATATGGGTTTAGGGATAGGCTTTGTTAGGATTCAGCAAAGAAGGGCCTGCCATTTAATAGTTTATGACCTTGATCAAGTTAATATTTGTATGAAGTTTTCTTGGCTGCTAAAAAGTATTTAAAATAGGTTTACTAGAAGGTGAAAACTAATTTAATACTGGCTCTTTCAGAAAATCACCAGCTGATTCCTAATTATTTTGTGTAGGATATTGGGGAGAACCTACTTGTTAAAAATAGATGTTTTTGTGTTGGTTTATTATAGTGATGTAAATTGTTAATAAGAGATCTCTGGTGTGGCAGAGACAGAGAGTATCTTTAAGCTCAGTGCTGGCCAAATACTTCATTGTGAGCCTGGTGTTACAATGTGGATATTCACATAACTCAGTGGGAGGCAGAATATCACAGATGAGAGAATGGACTTACTGGCTCTGTGTCCCTAGTTTCTCAGAGGCTAAGGTTAATTGTAATTAGTTACCTACTTAATAACCATCCTGAGCATTTGGTGAAGATTATTTTATATAGTAGTGTTTTGTTTTGGGAAATATTTTTTTGGGGGGATGAAGTGGGCATACCAGTACTAAAAATTATAGCCTAAAATGTATTAGGTTTGTGGAGCAGCTTGTAGCAGGTATTCAGTAAATATTTAAATTACATACATCTTGATGTTGTTAGTTTGGGTAGGTCACATTTCCAGTTTAAACAGTATTCTATGTTGAACCCATTTTTGTTAGAAGCTGAGATTTTAACGCTTTTTAAAATAATTCATTTCCTATCTGCTTTTTTTTTTCCAGTTGGACTAAGTGATCTTCTTTGAATGGATTTTCCACGGCATCCACAAAGTGAAAGAGACCATGCTAGTAGCTCTTTGTATATAAAATAAAATTTAAAAGAAACTTCAGTTTGTTTGTTCAATGTTTAATGTGACTGGAATAGGTAATTGGTTATAGAAATCTTTTAAAATTTATTTTTTATTTCTTAATGAATTTGTCTTTAAAATATGTGGCTTTCCCCCTCAGTTACATAAAAATATTCATGCTGAACTCTGATAAATGTCAATTTTATTTTGATACTTTGAAAAACATGTTTTTTGTTATGGAAAATGACTGCCATATACAGGAGCATCCAGTATATAACCTGAGACACACAGTCTGATGAGTAATTGACTCATAACAGTGAGCTGGGTTAACCCTTTGCACTTGGATGTTGAGTGGGATGATGAGAAAAAAGCAAGCGAGTGCAAAGGGTTAAAAATTGTTGAGAAAGGATTTTGTGAAAGAAGGCTATCAGTAAAACCTGCACTGGGTAGAGGAAGTTGTTGAGACATTATATAGTAGTCCTTGCTTTTGGGACATTTCACAGGTGAAAGCTTGACAGGTCCTCACATTTGGAAGGGAACAGTGATTATACAGATACGTCACTGTGTGCAAATGTATATTTTCAGAGAAAAGCAGTCATTTTGGAGTCTTTGGAGGAGTGGGGATGCAGGTTGTATAAGATGAAATCATGATGTTGAAAGACATTTACTTAGGGTCTCAGTAAAAGGCGAAGTATCGAGGTAGTGCAAGTGACTAGCATGAGACTGAGGGGAAGCGAGTTCCTGGATAGAGCCTTTTGGGCCAGGAATGTCATGGCTAGAGCCCAGTGAGAAACAGAAAGTCAAGTTGTGTATTAGTGCTAAAGGCCATAGATACTGTGAGATGAGCATCTAGTTGGAGAGTGGGTAGAGGAATGCCATGACTGGGTTATCAAAAGTTGACTAGCTTAGATATGCTCTCTTCAGCAGCACAAGCATAGCTCACTGTACACTAAATTCCTGGGTCAAGAGAGCTTCCTGACTCACATTCATAAATAGCTAAGACAACAGGTATGTACCACACCCAGACAATTACTTTTGTAGAGATAGGGCCTCAATGTTGTCCAGGCTGGTCTCAAACTTTTGGCCTCAAGGGACCTTCCCACTCCATGCAGGCTTCCAAAGAGCTGGAATTACAGGTGTGAACCAGCATGTCTGGCCTTAAAAGTTGACTGGCACTTGTAAGCCAAATAATGGATTTTGGTGAGGCAAGGGTGGAAACGAGGGTTTGCAATAGTCTAAGGAAGTTACACTGGATTGGACTAGGGGAGATGGGAGTGGTTGAGTAAGTGACTGACTAATGAAGGGTGAGATGACAGGATTTGTTGGATGGTTGAATGTGAGAGAAGGAGTAAAGAATAACATGTAAGGAAGTAAAACTCAATGGAAACCAAGCAAGTGGGAGAGGGTAGGAGGGGATGCATGCTATCTGAGTGATGGGCACACTTAGAACCTTGACTCGGACTGTATAAAAGCGATTAAGGTAACCAAAACATTTGTATGCCTGTAATATTCTGAAATAAAAATAGCTCCAAGGGTTTTGGCCTGAGCAACTAGAAGGATAGAATTGCTAATGAGGTAGGACTGAAAAACTGGGTTTGGGAAGAATATCAAGTTAAGTTTTGGACATACTAAGTTTGAGATACCTATTAGATGTTCAAGTAGAACTCTCAAGCAGTTATATAAATTCATTTGGAATCTAGGGGACCTTAGGAATGGAGATGCAACTTTGGTTGTTCTTAGCATATGAATGGTCTCATATAGATCACATCCTATGACCATATGATCTATGTTCTACAGTCTGGGGAGCAAATACAAAGAGGACTGTTCCTGGGTTACTCCAGGGTTCACACATGGGGAGATGAAGATTCAGCAAAGCAGACTGAGAAAGGAGGAAAACCAAGAAGGTGGTGTAGTAGATGCCAAACGAGGAATCTTTTAAGCAGTGAGTGATAAACAGTATTGTGTGCCTCTGATAAAGATATAATCGATAACTACAATTTCATCTGACAGAAGGGAAAGTAACAAAAGGGAAGCTGAAGTGGAAAAAGTGCCTTAACTGATTGCAGCTGAACTATCTGCAAATTCTTTGAAAACATTACTGAACACATTGTACATCCTTCTAAGAAGGAGCTTTGCTGCAAAAGTATCAAGGAAAGACCCAGATTTCAGTCAATGAGGTAGAAAGAATGTTGAAAGATGAGATTGAGAGTGTAGGAAATATTTGTGGTAAAGCAATGAGCTGTGTTGCAGGTAGGGTGGGTGAGAAGTTGTGTCAGCTGAGCAAATGTAAAAAATGGGGGATGAAGATGAGAGAAGCTTATACACTTGGTGTTGATTTAGGTGAACAAGGATGTGAGATGTGTTTGATTTGGTTATGAGAGTCTCTTGGATGAGCTGGGGTTGGTCTGGTCTAGTGTGATGGTCCTGTGTAAATTCTGTAAGAGATGTACAGTGCTTTAGGGAATGTATGGAAGGGAGACACTCCCTAGCTAGTCCTGGCCCTGTGTGTATGTGGTAAAAAGGCTGATGTAAATAGGTGGTCTGGCCTCTCAACTAGAAGTTGAATAACGTTTACTTGATAAAGATTCTGTTTTAAAATTTGTGATGTGCCAAACATTATGCTAAGTGTTTTGTGTGAATTACCTTTTTCAAATCTTAGAATACTTTTCAGTAGATGATATCCTTATTACAGAGATAAGGTAACTGAGGCTTAGAGATGAAGTAATTTTCCCAAGGTCTCCCAAAGAAAAAGACAAAAATGGCCCGGAACTGGGTCTGCTTGATATAAATGCTTAGCTCTTAACATTCACAGCACACTTATGTAAGGTTAAAGAACTGTGTGCCTCGTGTCCCCAAAGATCAATTAGTGACTCAAAGACAGGAGCTATATTTCTTTTCATACTTATACACATAGCAAGCATATAGCAAGATGACTTGTATATTAGTACTAGGTCCTCAATTGTTGGGGAATTGAATTAAATTACCTAGTAAAAGCTCAATAAACGTTGATGGCAAAATTTGATAGATGCTGTAGAGAGGTCCAAACAACCCTCAGATATATTCTTAGGTTTGGGTCCTATCTTAGTATTTTCAGTTTACTGTATGTAATGGATTATAGTAGACTGGATGGCTTAAATAACAGACATTTCTCACAGTTCTGGAGGCTGGGAAGTCCAAGATCAAGGTGCTGGCAGATTCTGTGTCTGGTAAAAGCTGTTTCCTGATTCACACATGCTGGCTTTTCACTGTGTCCTCATATGGTGGGTGGAGCAAATGAGCTTCCTTGGGCCTATTTTATAAAGGCACTTATCCCATGAGGGCTGAGCCCTCATGACCTAGTCTCTTCTCAAAAGAACTGACCTCCTAAAACCAACATGTGAGGATTTCAACATGCGAATTTTAGGGGGACATAAACATTTAGGCTATAGCATCTCCTTTTATATGACAACTTTGAGGTATAATCCCATTTTATAAATGAGGTGACCGTGGCACAAAAAAATAAGTAACTTTCTCAAGATTGCACAGCCAGTGAGATTCAAACCAGGTAGCATATTTTGAAAACTGCTGCTTTTACCACTAAACTCTAAATGTTCAACAATAAGGGAAAGATTTGGTGAATATTGATAGTCTATGAAATAGCCTAGTGAAATAATTTTTAATAACAAGTAGAAAATTATATATGTGGTACAATTTCTCTATGATAAAAACAAGTGCACAGAAAAAAATCCTGAAAGAAAGAAACATGCCAATATGTTAGCAGTGTTTGCCTTTGGGTAATAGAATTATAAGTGATTTGATTTGAAGCAGTGTCAAGAGTAAGACTCATTTATGGATGGGATGTCTAATGATGGAAGTATGTGGTACAGTATGTAGTGTCCCTGGTACCAATATTGCTAGTTAGGCTTCTGTCCCTCCTAAAACAGTCCATTCTATTTTTATTTTTATCAGCCTACATCATGCTTTGATCATTCTTTTTTTTTTTTTTTTAGACTGTCTCACTTTGTTATTGCCCAGGCTGGGGTATAGTCGTGCAATCATAGCTCTCTGTATCCTTGAACTCCTGGCCTCAAGCAATCCTCCCACCTCAGCCTCCCAAAGTGCTGGGATTACAGGTGTGAGCCACCACATCTGACCTGATCGTTCTAGTTTTAGATTGCTCTGGATAGTAAGTTCTTTCTTAGTATTGCTGTGATTTCCTTCTCCTGATTTCGATTGCCACCCATTGATGTTATTTCTATGTTGCTCTGTATAAAACAAGTCTAATCTCTTCTGCAACCAGAAGGGTTAAATATTTAGGCATGAGGGCTCTCATGTTTTCCTAGAATCTTCTTATTTCCAGATTAGTCTTCCTTGATTATTTCAACTGTTCCTCTAAAACATGGTTTAGAATGATCTTTGGTGTTCTTTGAATTAATGCCACTCTGTCTAGATCCTGACAGTGTCTGAAATAGCACATTTCACGGGGCAGGCATGCAGTAAAAAATTATTGAGTGAATGAATGAGCAGATTTGATAATGACTTTAGTTGGGCATCATTGCTTCTTCACTTTTTATGGTTCCTCTTACCATTACAGAAAGACCAGAGACCCTGGCACCTGTCTGCATGGCTAATGTCTCCAACAGTTTTAAAGCAGCCTGCTTTGCATAACCTCTGCCTAGGACATAGTTCTTGTTGAAAAATATCTTTAATGGTAATTGATACCTTAGGGATTTGGGCTTTTAGGTGGGCAGAGCAATGGTCTTCAGTGGTATGATTAAGAAAGGTATAACAAGGTGTTTGAATTTCCTCAGTATCCACAAAAATTGAAAAAAGGAAAAAGCAAGAGAAGGCTGAGCTATTAGATGTTTTTCAAGGATTAATCTAAAACATAAAAAGCTCAGTTTGTAGATATACTGAGTATATGTGTGTGTAGGAATCAAAGCTATATAGGGACCAAAGATTAGATTATTATTTGTGCTAGTTCCAGGTATCCTCTTTTAGAGTTTTAAAATAATTGAGATAGGAAGTGACAAGCTTAATCTAGATGGGCTAATTATCATTTAATGTCTTGAACTTAAAGTCATTTGGTTAATTAGAAAATAATTTAAAGAAGCCAGAACTGGCTTTCTTTGTTTACTGGAAATCCTTTTGTTAAATTCAGCTTATTATGTATGTCAATAGTGACCACTCTTTGAGCTATTCCAGACTTGACCTTCTGACTGCTACAATCAAATGCTGCATTCCCTGACAGATGTATTGAAGGCCTGTAGAACCATAATGCCTTCCCCTTCCCTTCATCACTCACCTATTCCATCTCTCCTGTAGGCCCCTTAGAAGGAGATCCCTGGCTGCCTGCATAGTTTGAGAACCACTGATCTTAGGGCAAGGACTAAAAGTCTCTGGCTCTGGAAGTGGCTGGTGTGGACCTTAAGTGGACTCTGTTCTAAGGCTCCAAAAGATACTTTTCAGGAAGCTGTGCTGTGGGCCAAAATGACCAACATTGCCTCACCTTTGGACATACATCATCTGGTCAACTTCCTGGATTCCTGTTCTTTCTTCAGTCCTTCCCATTTATTTGTGGGTGACTCCTCCTGATCACTGCTTCTAATGTCCTGGGTCAGCTCATCAGACCCAGCAGGCTGCCAGTAAAAGTTTATTATAAAACCCTTATTAATTCATATAACTGAAAAACTTACAAAACATCGTTAACAAATAGGAAAGGGAATGCGTTTCCATTGGTAGAGATTGTGTTTAGAGTTGCTGAGGTCAGGAAGAAAGGGAGAGAGTCAAGAAGTATCTGAAGAAGTAGAGAGAGAGAGCGCCTAGTGTTAAGAGAAAAATTATGACTTCTCTCTGCTTGTGTATCACAATGATTCTGTCACCAGTAATGCAGGATCCTACTGATCTCTCTGAACATGTAGGACAAGCATACATTCAGGAGCTGACTTTGTAACAAACACATATTTATAGTATATAAGTCCAGAATGGCATCACTGTAGGTTTGTTTCTGATCTTAACTGCTGTGGCAGTGAAAGAAAAGAATGGCTTAGTTTAATAACGTTGTAAGAGTGTAAGTACCAGTAGCCTCATGCACATTGTACGACCCAATAATAATTATGCTGATCATGTAAACAGCTCCTCTGTGTAGACTAGCTGAGACTCCATTGCCAAACATCAAGCATTAACAACAAGTGCCAGAAAAAAATCAATAAACCTTTATCCAGGGAACCAAAGATATGTGGGTTACTAAAACTCTTAACGGTTGCCCACAAAGAATAATATCTCATTTTATTAATGCCAAAGGAGATTTTTATTTTATTTCCTAAATAATAACAAGATCACATATTAAAAGGCTAGCTGACAGAGTGATAAACATTCATGGCAGCACATACAAATCAATAAAATGATAAAAAGAAATGAAACCCATTTCTTGGCAAGACTATTCAGTTGAATTTCATAGACTGAGTCTGGTTCACCTTGTGTTCTCTCTTCAAAACCCACAAATCCCATTTCATGATGACACTTGCACATCTGTTCTCCTTTGGTGGTAATTAACTCTTATTAACATTCATGAAGATTAAGTGTGGACATCTAGCACAGATGATGTATTCAGTCAACTACAAAAGGACAGGGCTTGTAAAAACTAGTGCATATTTGAAACTGCAACCAAAAGATAAAGATGGTCCGCTGTGCTTGAGAGATCCAAGGGATGTTGACCCAGTGTAAAAAGGATGCAGAAGCCAAACTTTACCATTGTACAATTTTATCTTAGGGCAGTTCTGTCAAATATTGTAACTTCTGAAATTCTGAACAACGCTTTTTCCAGGGTGGCTTAGTTGTTGGTATTATCAGGACTCATAGGGAGAAGGCATCTTTCATATCACTGACACTGCACTATCTTCCTCTTTAGGCTTTTATTTTTGGTATGTTACTATTCAGCCATCACATTCTTCTATCTTTTTGCCTTAACCATCTGTTGTCAGGGCAGAAGGCATTCACAGCCTTTGGAAAAGATACTATTGTATATCTGAATTGTTATTTTTTTGATCTTGCATTTGAAAGATGTTTTCAGAGCTGAAATTTTATAATATCAGGATTTTGTATTTGTTTAGTTTTTATAGAGAGGTTTCATATACGTTGTTTCCATTGATCTTCACAGCAGCTTTGCCTGATGTGCAGATCAAGGGTTGTTATACGTGTTTTATAGATCATAAAAGTGAAGTTTGGAGGGGTTGTGACTTATTCAAAGACACAGTTAATAAGTTGTGAAACCATAATTTAATTGCCTGACTGCAAGGCCAAGGCTTTCTGATACTATGCCATGGTATTGTTGCTATTCACCCTACATTTTTAGGAGTGTTTTTAAGGTTGATTCCATATCTTTGCCACTGTGACTAGTGCTGTAATAAACATGAGAGTGCACGAATCCCTTTAAAATATTGATTTCTTTTCCTTTGTGTAGGTACCCAGTAGTGAGATTGAAAGGCAATTCTATTTTTAGTAGTTTGAGAAATCTCCATACTGTTTTCTCCACAGTAGTTGTACTAGTTTACATTTTCGCCAACAGGTTATGATAGTTTTGGGCTGTCAAAACTGGTTGTTTTTTTCATGTTGCCAGAGTTCTGTTTCTGGTTTTTTCTCATCTGAAATTCCTTCTCTCAGCTCAAGACAGGTAAGCTTGCAGCGCACTTCTTCTCCTCTGCTGAGAATTCTCCTACTTAGTGCAAAGAAGGAGGGGTCCCTGGATGGTGCACTTATATCTTACTCTGGAGGATTGACCTGGCATGAGACAGGGAGATGCACTGTGAGCATTTAACACTGCTGTGCTCCTGTGTCTCCTGCCTCACTGTTTCCCTGTGATCATCACTGGTGGTCCCACACTGCAGAGTGGGGGAATGCCCCAACTATTTCTGTCAGCACTGGTGATTGTCAGCCCAAGCCAGCTTGAGAGCTGCTCCATTCAGATCTGTAGACAGTGGCATTTGTTGGCCTGTGCCAGCTTGAGTGCAGCCCTGCCCACACTTGTGGGTGGCTTGGGAGCTACCCCACTCAGATCCATGGGTGGTGGTGTTTGTTGTCCCATGTGGCTTGAACATAGTTCCACTCATGCTCTCCAGCAATGGCAATTGATGGCATGTGCTGGCTTGAGGGCTGCCTGCTCAGATCCACAGATGACAGTGTTTGTTGGCCAGGTTCTCACACCTGCAGGTGGCTATGATTGTCAGCTTGCCCTGGTTTAAGAGCTGTCTGGGTTAGATCTGTGGGCAGAGGCATTCGTCAGCTGTTGTGGCTTGAGCATAGCCCTGGGGGCAGTGGGGATTGTCAGCCCATGCTGACTTGAGAACTGCCCCATTCAGATCTTCGGATGGCAGCATTTGTCTCCAGGGTGCCAGCTTGAGTGCAACTCTGCCCTCCACCCATCCCCTCAGTGGTGGTGACTGTCAGCCCTCACTGGCTTGAGAACTGCCCTGTTCAGACCCTTGGGCCATGGTGTTTGTTGTCCAGGTGCAAGCTTGAGTTCAGTCCTGTCCATGTCGATAGACAGCCACAATTGTCAGCTCTCCAAGGTCCCCCAGTGGCAGTGGGGGCACATGGAACTCATGAGAGTGCCCAGCCTCTTCGCTCCTTCTCTTCCCCACCCCAGACTGGCAGGGGCAATGAGGAGGTAGCAACAATGCATCTGAACCTGGGGTAGAGGCAGTGCTCTGGGTCTACATTTTTAAAAGGGCACCAGCTGCAGTGTCCAGGGTTTGTGAGCCAGTGGGTCACCCCTGTGCTCTGGAGCAATGCTGCTGCACAGTCTCCAGATAGCTCCTCATGTCAGTCCTGTAGCTTTCTGCAGTGGAGGGTCCCTCCCACAGCTCCGATAGCAATAATTGTGGGGGGACTGTAGAGCCCTGGGACTCTCCCCTCTGTGCCTTCCTCACGTATGCACTTGTCTTCTCTGTATAACTCCGAGTAGTAAAGCAGGCCACCTCTTTTCGCTCTCCTTCACTTTGGGTGCCTCCCGTCACCTCTTTTCATTCACAATACTCTCTGTTAGACAATCAATCTGAAGGTGGATATCCACTCACCACCTTCCGTGAGAGCAGTGTGTGCAGGCTGCTTCTAGCCTGCCATGTTGGCTCCCTCTATCTTTCTTGAATTATTCCTAGGCAGCTCATTACATTTTGAATATATCCAAACTCTTTACCATGACCAACAAGGTTCTGTGTGCCCTGGATCCTTCTGCCCTTTGAAATGCCCCTCATCTGGGCTGTTCTCTCCCATGCTCACCATCCTCCAGCCACATTGGTGTTTTTTCATTTCCTAAAACACGCCAAAGTTGTTTTTCACCTTAGGGTTTTTGCACATATTATTCCTGCCACCCATCACACTTTTCCCTGGCTTTTCTTTCTTTTATTCATTCTTCCAATAGCTAGATCCCTCTTATTTCCCTTAGATACCTTCCCTGATTGACCCATTATTCTCTATGGTTGTACTGTGCTGTTTACTTCAGAGAATTGTTACAACTTGTAACTATATTTTTATGTATTTGTCTTCTGGTGTCTTGTCTACTTCCCTTCTGGATGTTATACTCCATGAAGGCAGGGACTACAAATGTTTATCTACAGCTTAGCACAGTGCTAGGTATAGCGTCTATGTTCCAAGCAACTAGCACACAGTAGGCACTTAATACATTTTATTGAATGAATGCATGGATAAATGCTAATTTACAGATGAAAATACTAATGATAAATGGTAAAATGATTTGTTCAAGGGCATAAACCAAATGAAATGGAGAAGCTGAGTTTCCAACACATGATCACCATATTTGTACTCCTGTGTTTTAAAAAATACATGAATTTGTGTATTAAATGTTCTGATCTTGCATAACTACTCTTCAGCACCATCTCAGCTTAGATGTCTAGATTTCTTACACTGTAATTGAAGACACCAGGACTTAGAAATATTTGATGTGCCTTTGTCTTAAACAATTTTTGGCAACTATTTTCAGTTTTTTATATTGCTATGATTGATCCATTGTCAGATATTGCTATATTTTATTATTTGTGACTGTTGTATAATGTTCCACTGTGTGGATATATCCCAGTTTATTCATCCAGCATTTCTTGAAGGGCATTTGGTTCCTTAGCATGTCTTTGCTATTGCGGAGAGTACTGCTATGTACATGTTCTTGAACATGTTTTTTGGTGTACATGTAGAAAACTTATTTTTTTTTGATAAACCTAATAGTAGATAAAATGGGTTTTAGGGTATATATTTAGCTTTAATAGATATTGCCAAATGGTTTTCCAAAGTGGTTGTATCAATTTATATGTCTGCTATTAAGGTTAAAGACATTCTAGAGATCCACATCTTCAGCAACACTTGGTATTGTCAATGTATTGTGTGAATTTTTGCCAATAAAATGGGCATAAAATGATATTACATCAGTCTTGATTTGCATTTTACTCATGACCAATAAAATTGAACATGTCTTCATATTTTTATTGGCCATATATATGTCCTATTCTGTGAAATGCCTGTTCATGTTAATCCAGTTTTCTCTTTTGTTATTTGTCCTTTTCTTATTAATTGTAGGAGTTCTTTATATATTATTTTTTTTTTTTTGAGACATATTCTTGCTCTGTTGCCTTGGTTAGAGTGCTGTGGCATCAGCTTAGTTCACGGCAACCTCAGACTCTTGGGCTCAAGCATTCCTATTGCCTCAGCCTCCCAAGTAGCTGGGACTACAGGCATGCGCCACCATACCCAGCTAATTTTATCTGTACATTTTTAGTTGTCCAGATAATTTCTTTCCATTTTTAGTAGAGACGGGGGTCTCTCTCTTGCTCAGGCTGGTCTCAAACTCCTGAGCTTAAACAATCCTCCCGCCTCAGCCTCCCAGAGTGCTAGGATTACAGGCGTGAGCCACCGCGCCCGGCCCTTTATATATTCTTGATACTAATTATTTTTCAATTGTGTCTATTTGAAAGTAATTCTTCCAGTTTGCAACATGTCTTACTTTCTTGAAGGTGTGTTTCAATGAATAAAAGTGATGATTTTAATATGGTAAATTTTTAGCAGTCTTTTGTAGTTTGAACTTTTGTAGTTTGTTTAAGAAATTCTAGGCCGGGCGCGGTGGCTCATGCCTGTAATCCTAGCTCTCTGGGAGGCCGAGGTGGGCGGATCATTTGAGCTCAGGAGTTGGAGACCAGCCTGAGCAAGAGCGAGACCCCATCTCTACTATGAACAGAAAGTAATTAATTGGCCAACTAATATATATAGAAAAAAAAAATTAGCCGGGCATGGTGGCACATGCCTGTAGTCCCAGCTACTTGGGAGGCTGAGGCAGCAGGATTGCTTGAGCCCAGGAGTTTGAGGTTGCTGTGAGCTAGGCTGACACCACGGCACTCACTCTAGCCTGGGCAATAAAAGTGAGACTCTGTCTCAAAAAAAAAAAAAAAAAAAAAGAAATTCTTTCATGTCCCTAAATCTAAAAGATACTTACTTATATTTTATACTTAGAGTGTTCAAGTTTTTTTTTGACATTTAAATTCTTGTTTCATCTGGAGTCAATTTTTATGTGTAATGTGAAGTAGAGATTCAATTTCATCTCTTTCATATGATTAACAACTTTTTGTCTTGTTTTTTAAAAAATTAGCTTCTTTCCACAGCTGAATGGGGCATACTTTCTGCCTCAGGATAGTCTGTCTCTGCCTACCCCCACCCTTAGTTCAAAGCATGCTTCCATTTCTCCAGGGTTTTCTCAAGATTTTATCTGTATTTTGATGTTTTACCTTTATAGTTCCCCCAGAATTGATCAGGGAGCCAGTAGTCCTCTTGAGTGCAGCATCTTGGTGGGAAATGGAATTGGAATACTTTTATTTTTATTTTATTATTATTATTTTTTTGAGACAGAGTCTCAGTCTGTTGCCTGGCTAGAGTGCCGTGGTGTCAGCCTAGCTTACAGCAACCTCAAACTCCTGGGCTCAAGCGATCCTCCTGCCTCAGCCTCCTGAATAGCTGGGACTACAGGCACACACCACCGCACCCAGTTAATTTTTTCTATTTTTAGTTGTTTGGCTAATTTCATTCTATTTTTAGTAGAGATGGGGTCTTGCTCTTGCTCAGGCTGGTCTTGAACTCCTGAGCTCAAGCAGTCCTCCTGCCTTGGCCTCCCAGAGTGCTAGGATTACAGGCGTGAGCCACTGCACCCGGCTCCTTTTATTATTAATTTATTTTTCTATGGTAGCAATAAGGTTGTGCTGCCCTTGAGAATACCCCAAAATTATGATGCTTAGCCTCAAATGAGGAGAACTTTGGAATGAGGCAGGGGAGGGGTGAGTCTCAAAATGTAGTAAAAGATTTTTTGTACCTTTGATCACAAAATCTTCAGACCCACCCTGCCCTATTTATTATTGTGAGATGTTATAGTATATATTTTATATAAAAAGTTTAGAATATAATAATAATAATAATGATAGCTACCATTTGTGGAGGATTTGGTATGCATCTGTCCCTGCCAAACACTTTAAAATTCTCGTAAAAGCTCTGAGAGGGAGTTATAATTAGTTCTGTTTTAAACATAAGGAAATTTGAGGTCAATTGCCTATGTAGAGTTGGAATTTGAATTCAGATTGTCTCACTTCAAAGTTGAAGGTCTTAATTACACTGTCCTGCAAAAAAGCACAAAGGGCTATTAAATAAATTAAGTTTTTCCCCCCAGTGTTGTCTTAGTTTTAGAGAAACTCTGGCTACTGTATAGTTGTATAAATGTCCATGTCTATACTAAATGAAGGAATATACTTTTGGAATATCCTTATTTAAGATACAGGGAAGTAATCATTGTGCTTATCAAATTGTTTATAATGCGTTGTCTGAGGTTCCTGACCCTGCTGGGAAAAGGAACAATTCATCCAAGCTGGTTTAATCAGGAAGCTGGGCCTAGAAGTGACTCTTCAATGACACAGGCAATGTGGCTCAGTTCTGGGGTTGAAACCCTGGCTGGATTTCTGTGTTGCTCCTTCTCTTTTAGACTGAGTTCCTCCTTACCCTTGATGCATCCTTTTAGCAGTTTTCCAGCTACTACCTCCCCCTTGCTCCTTGGCTATAAAGTCCCACTTGCTCATGCTGTATCAGCAGCTCAGCCCAATCTCTCTCCCTGACTACAAAGTCCTATTGCAGCAGTCCCTATACTTACCTTTACGGTCCTGCATTAAAGTCTGTGTAACCATGCTTTAACAAGTATCACTGAATAATTTTTTCTTTAAGACTATGAGTGGAGGGAAATCAGGGGTCCCTCTAGTGGGTGGAATCTACTTGCATATCTGTAGACAAGAATTTTTTGCCTTGCTCTTAGTTATTTACAGGTTATGAATATTTCAAAGACAATAAAATCCCATTGGATTAGATAAACCCGGAAAGAGTGCTATAAACAACACATAGTTTCCCTTAAAAACATCCAGCCATTTTTTTGGTCCATTTCTAAGTCTTTCATAATTTTTCCTGACAGATCATATAGTATATCTGATAACTTTATTTCTTTCATTACAATTGATTGTTGAAAGATGATGATGGAATGGGGAGCATACTTTTTTTTCCCTACTCATTTTAAACTGAAAACATTTTAGAACTAGATGCCTCAACGAAAGGAAGAAACATGTTTAAGAGTGTGTGTGGGCCGGGCATGGTAGCTCACGCCTGTAATCCTAGCACTCTGGGAGGCCGAGGCGGGCGGATTGCTCGAGGTCCGGAGTTTGAAAGCAGTCTGAGCAAGAGTGAGACCCCGTCTCTACCATAAATAGAAAGAAATTAATTGACCAACTAAAAATATATATACAAAAAATGAGCCAGGCATGGTGGCGCATGCCTGTAGTCCCAGCTACTTGGGAGGCTGAGGCAGAAGGATCGCTTGAGCCCAGGAGTTTGAGGTTGCTGTGAGCTAGGCTGATGCCACGGCGCTCACTCTAGCCTGGGCAATAAAATGAGACTCTGTCTCAAATAAAAAAAAAAAAAAGAGTGTGTGTGTGTATGGGTGGGTGGTGGGGGCACTCTGGAAAACCACAGTAGAACACCAGGACCTTCAGGGCAACAGAGTACAAATCCTCTAATAACAAAGTAGCAATTTCATAGCAACAGATTCGGTTGCCAAGCTGTGTGAGTATAGCCACTCTATGTGCCACTCTTCTGTTCAAACCCTGCTGGCAACAGGGTCCTCTAGGCTGAGGGAGATGAGGACATTTGTTTTCTGTTATTCGTGACTCTACTCAAGGACAGTGTTTTAATATGACCTCTAGCCCAGGGGCAGGTCAAAATAGAGATGTCCCCTCATTTCCTGAGGGGTATGTTACCATGGTCTAGGAATAAGAATATTTTTATAATAAACACTATTCTTGTTAACTTAATGGTAAGTAGCCAAGAGAGAAACCACTGTCATGGGACATACACAGACCACTAGAAAAAGCGTTTCCTTTTCAACTAAACTTTTAAGATTTAGTCAAACAACGGGTGGATGCTCAGTGATTTATCTGTTGGCCTTTCATGGTAGCCTCCCTCGGTTTAACTCCCAAATCTGCATTCCAGATTCTTGAAAAGAAAGAACTCTGTTCGATTGACCTTTATTTAACAAGAAGAAATCTCCACTGGCTCGGGGTCCCTTACAATGTCGTAGATTGACCTTTCGACTAAGAGCTATTTCCTGTTGAGGAAGATACATGATGGTTCCTGTTATTGCCTGGTGTGTGTGTGTGTGTAGCATCACTGAATATTTGTTAAGTGATCTAAAACAATACATTTTGTTTTATTTTGTTTTTTTTTTTTCTGGACCAAAACAATACATTTTAAACCAAATCCCTAATATGCCTCAGGAGAATCTCATGAACAGCTATATAGGCTTAGAAAGCTAGATGGCAGACTAATCACACAGTTAAAAGGCTTTACATGAAGTTGTAGATAGAAGATAAGCCTTTCTTCAATTAAAAAAAATGTATATTCTGCTTACTTGTCTGAATGGTAGAAAAGAGGTAGTCTAATGTGATGGTTTAAAAGGAAAAAATTTTAAGGCTATAAAAGTCAGGAAAATTTCCCTTGTGCTAGAGATTTGGTAATCATAACCAATGCCACGCATTAGAGTTCTTTAAAAGTGATGGGATGTATTTAGAGGCGTGGACTTGGCAGCAGCCCGGATGAGAAGTCTCTTTCAAGCCTTTCTAATGATTAGCCTGTTACTTAAGTTTCTGTCCATTGTATTTCTTTCTCTTCCTCATGGCTCTCATCTGTAAAGTGTGCATCAACCCTTTATATTATCATGGTAAGTAACAAGTGCAAGTGACTTGCAGGTACCTAAGGTAATTGAATAAAAGGTTATGCAACCATGGGAGACTATAATAGGGTAATAGGTGCTTAGAGTTCTGGAGTCAGACTGCCAAGCTTCAAATTCTCAGTCCTGTGAGCTTGGCCAAGTTCTATAACTTTTGAAACATTGCTTTTCTTATCAGTAAAAATGAGGGTAATAATAGTACCCGTGGCAGAGTTGGTATGGTTATTGTGAAGATTGGCCACTGTGATGTTGTGATATGGTGCCTCCAGGTGGGGAGAGGAGCTGAAGGTTAAGATGATCATCAATGACCGATGATTTAATCAACCATGTCTGGGTAATAAAACCTGCAAAAAACCCTCAAATGACTGGATTTGGAGAGCTTCTGGATAACTGAACACGTGGAGATGCCTGAAGGGTGGTGCACTCCATGAAGGGCATGAAAGCTCTGTGCCCCCCGTACATTGCCCTTGTATCTCTTCCATCCCACTTGTATCCTTTGTAATATCCTTTATGATGAATAAATAAGTGTAAGTAGACTGTTTCCCAGAGTTCTGTGAGCTGCTCTAGCAAATTAAGGAGGTGTGGGAACCTCGATTTCAGCTTTTCAATCAGAAGCACAGGTCACAAGTCAGCGCTTGCAATTAGCATCTTAAGCAGGGGTTGGGGTGGGGAGGGTCGGGACGTGGGGGGAGAGGGGCGCCGGGGAGGCAGTCTCGTGGACTGAGCCCTTAACCTGTGAGATCTGACACTATCTCCAGGTTGATAGTGTTAGACTGAATTAAATTACAGCACACTTGGTTGGTGTCTGCTGGAGAACTGATTGTTTGGTGTGTAGGGAGAAATTCTGACACATGTAGTGTCCCAAGGGTTGTGTTGAGTGTGTGAGAGTAGGAAAATCACTTTTGTTTTTTGCTATATCTCTAAGATCATAGTGCTTGGTGCATAGCAAAGTTCTTATATTTTAGTGATTATTCTTGCCTTTTGTTTATATTGCTTTGCACTTTCACATTTTAAAAAAATCCTCACGACATTCTGCCAGGTAGGAATTATTGTCTCATTTACCCATAGTGGAAACTGGGTCAAACAGGGTCATCGATTTAAAGTGGGAGTTTGGAACTGATCCAGACTCAACTCTGTGTTCAGGGCTCTTCCCAGTCACCATGCTGCTTTCCCCAAATAAGAACAACTACAAATGAGGAGCTTTGGGATCTTTGCAAAATGTAGGCAATTCTAAACACTTCTAGAGGTAAAACATCTTAAGACTAGATGAGGTAGAAAAAGTTGCCCACTCCCAAACCATCCAGAGAGCTGAGGGTCTATCTATGGGATTAGGGCACTTCCAAAGTTCAGTGCACAGTATACATTGCCCCATGCAGTGGGTAGAAGGCAATGAGGAAGGGAACAGCCAGTTCTGGCGTCCTCAGTTCAGGGGCCTGGTGAGTCTGAGGTGAGGTCCTTGAAAGCAGACATCTTCTTCTGTGTACCCCGTATTCTAGTGTTTGGCATAGTAGGTGCCTAATAAGTGTTTGTTGACTTGTATGTACTAGTACCCTAAGAAGAAACCTTGTTTCCATTATAATGACCGTGTTGGGTTAGAATAAAAATTACTAATGTGAGAATATTCATGGACATCCCATTCCCCACCCTCAAGCCTGTCAGGAGAATTCTGCAAGGTCCAGGCCAAGTTCACTATCACCCTCTCTACTGGGAGGTGTTCGTGTGTGTGTGTGTGTGTGTGTGTGTGTGTGTGTGTGTGTGTGTGTTCGTTGGACAGTTATAAATTAGACCCCTCTATTGGTCTGCTCAGGCTGCCATAACAGAATACCAGAGACAGGGTAGCTTAAACAATAGAAATTTATTTTTTCACAGTTCTGGAGGCTACAAGGCCAAGATCAGTGTGCCAGCAGATTTAGTTTCTGGTGAGAGGTCCCTTCCTGGTTTGCAGATGGCTGCCTTCCTGTTGTGTCCTCAGATGGCCTTTCCACCTGAGGTGCATGTACTCCTGGTGTTTCTTCCTCTTTTTATAAGGACAGAAGTCCTATCGGATTAGGGCCACATCCTTATGACCTTATTTAATCTTAATCACCTCTTCAAAGGTCATATGTCCAAATACTGGCGGCTAGAGCTTTAACATATGGATTGGGGGATGCACAATTCAGTCCTTAGCAACCCCCTTCAGTATTTTTTTTTTTTTTTGAGACAGAGTCTCACTTTATTGCCCAGGCTAGAGTGAGTGCCGTGGCGTCAGCCTAGCTCACAGCAACCTCAAACTCCTGGGCTCAAGCAATCCTGCTGCCTCAGCCTCCCAAGTAGCTGGGACTACAGGCATGTGCCACCATGCCTGGCTAATTTTTTCTATATATATTAGTTGGCCAATTAATTTCTTTCTATTTATAGTAGAGATGGGGTCTCGCTCTTGCTCAGGCTGGTCTTGAACTCCTGAGCTCAAATGATCCGCCCACCTCGGCCTCCCAGAGAGCTAGGATTACAGGCATGAGCCACCGCGCACGGCCTTCCCCTTCAGTATTAACTGAGAAGTGTGGAAGAAATCTCTTTAGAACTATTTTTATTACTAAACATTGTAATTTTTTGACTGTGGCACAGCTCCACGGCTGTCCCATGTGGGTTTTCAGCCTTACTAGAGTCAGGAAGTATCCTAATTAGCAGAACTGCCTGTGTATACACCAGCATAGCTGGAGGAAGCTATCCTGGAACACAAATTCTCTTTGGCTTTGAAGTTCAAAGTTGGCTGACTCACTTCTGGAGTCTCATTCCTCACTGGTCTTTTTGATTCTTTCTTACCCAAATAAAGCCCAGAAAGGATGGCTCAGCACTGTTTGTATTCATTGATTGTTCAGTCAATGTGTGAACTGCACTCACATTCTAAGTCTCAATCTCTAATTGCAGAAGAAAAGGTTTTTTAGGAATCAGCAAACTGGTGGGGAGAGATTTCTTTGGGTAGGGACTCTCTTTTTAATACTGGCCTTGAGAACATTCCTGATTGAATCTCATTTGGGGATGGGGCCAGGAAGAGCGGCTGAGAGATATATCTTCCCTCTGGGACACCCCCAATCTTCAGGGGCTGCCAGAAATTCATTCCTGGGTCCCAGGAGCCCTGCCCTTGCACCAATTGTGTGGTGGGCATCTCTCTCCTGGCTACCCCTCCTTGCTCTCTATTGCTGGCCCTCTTTTTCAGCTTTACTATCCATACCCAAACCTCTCTCTATTTTAAAGATCAAAACTCCTAGGTGCATGTTTTTTGATTTCTAGCCAGATGACCTTACCTTAAATAGAATCTAATGACTTTTGTTTGATTACCTTGTAACTCTAGAATACTCTCACCACCATTCCAGAACACAAGTCTATATCTCTTATGTTATTTTGATTTCTGATAATTTTACTGACAAAGCTGGATTGGAACTGGATTATCTTCATTAGTAAGAACACCTCTAGAAAATACAAAGGGAGCTGCAAGGAATGCCTGGCCCAAGGAATGTTGGCCACCCTAAAAGTGGCCAACATTTCTCCTTTCAGTGTTATTCATTGGTGGATCCTTATGTTGTTTTAAAATTCAGCATCCACATTCCTGGACCTGGATGTAGGTCTGTTTGGTAAAGTACTTATAGCAAATCACAAAATCAGCAAATAAAGCCTGCTGGAGCTAAATGACACCACATGCAGAAAGATAATAAATAGCACAAGAAAGAATACAATAACTTCTAAATGAGAGCTTGAGACAAGGCCTGTGAGAGTTCTGATCGGGAAGACCCCACTGTAGGCTGGTGTAGCAAGAACAGTTTTGCAGAGGGGTATGCCCTGATATGGCCCATTAGGACCAACAAGGATGAAGGGAATGAGAAACTTGAAGGAGAAGAAGGGAATGTAGGGGCAGGAGGCCAGGATAGCTTGAGAGAGGAATTGAAATCTTGTGAATAGTAATGACAGTTTATTAGTTAACATTTATGGAGCCCTTCTCTGTGCTGGACACATTTTTCGGCACTCTGTGTATGTAGTCCTTTCTAATGGGCTTACCTGCGACCTTGGGAGGCAGTTCACATTATCCTCTTGGGAAAACTCAAGCCCAAAAGGTCAGATCACTTGCTTAGGGTGACCCACTCAATTCTGAAGCCCATTTTCTTAAGCATCATCTGTCTCCTTGTGGAAAAGGCATGTAGGCCAGGAAATAAGATCTCCTGGAATTTAGAACACTGGGGAATTTTGTGCCTCAGGGAAGCAAGTATCTCTGGTCCATAGGCAGTGGACTGTGCTGGCCCGGGTAATTCCGAGCTGACGTTGAGGGCTGCAGCACAATGCAGAATGAACCCTTGCTTGGTGGGTAGCTCTTTCTCTGGAAAATGAGAACAGAATGACCCCACTATGGTTTCCTCAAGGACAGGGCTGCAGCATTTCCTGGGTAGAAATCTCTCCCAGGTGAAGAAAGACAGAGAGGGAGTAAAAGGAAACTGACAGTAGCCTCAGAGAAGGCAGAAATAATAATGTGGACAGTAGGTGAGGAAAAGAAGATGGGCAGGTGAGTGAAAGCACAGATATATCATTATTGTTATAATCAGACGGAGAGCAGATGCTGGAGAGAAACATTCCCTATTAATAAAAGATCTAAAGTGACTGAGGAGATGACAGCAGCTGAGAGGCAGCCTTCTTTGAAAAAAATGGCTGCTAAAAGGAATTCTCTTTTTCTATTTGCACTGCACTTTACAGTTTACCAAGTGCTTTTCATCTATTATTTACTCTGACATCAGTGCTGTGCAGTATGGCATTATCAACCCTGTTTGACAAGTAAGGAGGCAGGTTTTAGAAAGGAAAGGCCTTATTGAGATCCTATGACAGGTTAGATGGGACTGAGACCCGAACTCAAGTCTTAGCCCTGCTGGCCTCTGCCCCCATCATGATGCCCACAAGACAAACAGGATCATCACAAAGTTTCAAAATAATTAAAACTTTGTGAAAGAAGCCACAGAGCCGTCTTGGAAAAGCTGAATTTTTTGGAAAATTTCTGGGGAATCTATCAAGGTATAATGACTTTGGAAAGTTTATTGAAATCCTTACAGGTAAGATTGAATTCACAGGAACACCTTCTTCTTTTTTTTTTTTTTTTTATTTGAGACAGAGTCTCGCTTTGTTGCCCAGGCTAGAGTGAGTGCCATGGCGTCAGCCTAGCTCACAGCAACCTCAAACTCCTGGGCTCAAGCGATCCTCCTGCCTCAGCCTCCCGAGTAGCTGGGACTTCAGGCATGAGCCACCATGCCCGGCTAATTTTTTCTATATGTATTAGTTGGCCAATTAATTTCTTTCTATTTATAGTAGAGACAGGGTCTCACTGTTGCTCAGGCTGGTTTCAAACTCCTGACCTCGAGCAATCCGCCCGCCTTGGCCTCCCAGAGTGCTAGGATTACAGTCGTGAGCCACCGCGCCCGGCCTGGAACACCTTATTAATTTATATTCAGGCGACTAGAAAAAAAGTGACTCTGAATATAAAGAATTTGTATTATCTGGTACTCCTTGTTCTAGCTGCGGAAAAGCAATGATTAATTCTTGATTTTTTTCCAAAGGCCTGATTATTTGCCTTCGCTCTCTTTCCCTAAGGAAAAGACTTTCTGTTCACTCTGTCTTTAATAATAGCACTTTGCATTTGTGTAATGTTACTGCGTTTGGACTGGTAGGTCTCCCTATAGCAACAGAGCTACCTGTGAGCTCTGTTGAGCTTAAGAATCTGTTAGGAATCTAACAGAGCTCAGTGAGCTTAGGAATCTAGCTTTGCTACTGAGCTTGTCATAGCTAATGATGTTTCCTTCTGCTTTTTCCTTATTGACATGCTGAATTTGTGCTCTTCAATTTGCTTCTCCTGCCGCGCTTCAAACACACAACATAGCTCCATGTACCGCTTGTTCAGAATCTTGGTATTTTTCCCTTGTTCTTCATCCAAACCACTGATATCTGCATTTTATCATCTTTCACATTATTAGTTATTTATTGCTATATAACAAATTACCCCAATATTTGACACCTGAAAACAACAAACATTTATTATTCACAGTTTCTGTGAGTCAGGAACCCAGACCCTGGACAGGGTCTCTCACGAGGTTGCAGTTAAACTGTGGCGCTGTCGTTATCTGAAGGGCTGGAGGGTCCACTTCCCAGCTCCTCACACGGCTGTTGGCAGGAGCCTTTAGTTCCTTGCCATGTGGGGCTTTTCATAGCTGCTCACAACATGGCTTCCCCCACATTGGTCCGGGGGTTGCGGGAGGAGAGAGAGAGAGAGAGAGAGAGAGAGAGAGAGGACAGCATATGGAAACCCCACTTTTCATATAACTTAATCTTGGAAATGGCATCCTTTCACTTCTGCCATATTCTATTCCATAAATATGAGCCAGTAAGTCCAGGCCACACTCAATCAGAGGGAAGTTAAACTCTACCTCTCAAGGGGAGGAGTACCAAAGAATTTATGGACCTACGTTTAAAACCATCTTATTAAATAATTATTTATAGTATTACAGTCAGACAGCGTTCTTGGCTTCAAAGATTTAACAAGGTCCTTGATCTCATGAAAGTTTGTGTCTAGAGGCCTCACTGTTTTCTTTTTTCTATTTCCTTTCTACTTCCTTTGCCCAGAAATGGAGACCCTATCCCAGAAACTCACCTCTTCTCTGATCCCTTATTAATGGTAGCTGGTGGCCTAATCTAGCAGATGAAATTTTTCATTTAATCTGTAGTCCAGGGACTGGAGGAGGAAAACTGAGATCCTTTTAAAAAATTAAGAGTTAGAAGTTCTTGGAAAGCCGGAGGTTTTATAGGTTTTATAGTTGTCTCATAGTTCTTGGATATGGATATTCTGGGGGTTTTGTGTGTCTTTTTTCTCTTTGCATTTCAGTTTTGGAAATTTATTTTCTTTCTTTGTTTCTTTTTTTACAACAATGAAACAAAGGCAAATGGTTTTGGAAGTTTCTACTGACATACCCTCAAGCTTAGAAATTCTTTCTTCAGCTGTGTGCAATCCACTATTAATAATAGGCCCATCAAACGTATTCTTAATTTTTGGTATGTGTTTTTGATCTTTAGCATTTCTTTTTGGGTCTTTGTTAGAGTTCCGTCTCTCTTCTTACATTGCCCATCTGTTCTTGCATATTGTCTACTTTTTCTATTACAGCCCTTAACATATTAATTATAGTTGTTTTAAGTTCACAGTCTGATAATTCCAACATCCCTGCCATATTTGAGTTTGGTTCTGATTCTTGCTGTCTTTTCAAACTGTGTTTTTTGCCTTTTCGTTTAGATCAGATGTAGGTTTTTTGTTTTAAAATCCAGGTTCTGGTCTTCTTCTGTCTCTCTGTAATGTATTTCTCTCTTAAATCAACTAGAGGTTGTTTCACTGACCAAATGATGTATGATAAAAATAGTAATCACCTGATTTAGGAACATTTAATTTGAAATGTATAGAGTATCTGTACTTAAGGCAATTCACATGATTGAAATGGAAAACCTTATCTAGTCAACAGGGAAGTGGCCCTAGCTTTTACTCAGATGTTATTTTAAATCACTGGCTGATTTCCTCTTGAGTGAATGGATTTACTGTTTTATAACTGCAAAGTATTATAATAACAAGAACAGTATCCTGCTGTTGAATTCCTGATTGCAGAAGAGTTAAAAATTTTATAAAGAGAGCTGTACACAGGGAGGGAATTCAGAATGTTATTGAGGGGAATCATACAATTATTTATTATCTTCATTAATATTCTGGAAGAAAAGCAATTATAAGTTAATGAAGAGGTTATAAATTTCAGCAGAAAAGGAGGAAGGAGAAACTTGGGGAAAAAGCTATTCCATCTGGGGAAAAGTAACTTGAAATAGAGCTTTAAACAGGAGATGTTTAGAAATTAGTTTCTTGAAAATCTTGGGAATGTAAGAACAATGTAAACAATCAAAGTTTGCATTGAAACCTTGAAACAGCACAAACCACTGAACTGCGTGGTCTACATTTGCTGTTTCTGTTTCTTATTCCTCAATTCTTTTAAGTACTCCGAAATCTCGTTTCCACTTAGTCATTTGCCAGTTGCTTCCAGATTCATTCTCTGCCTTTTCCCTGTTCTGTCGGAATCAAACCCACATTTATTTATTTATTTATTTTTGAGACAGAGTCTCACTTTGTTGCCTGGGCTAGAGTGCCATGGCGTCAGCCTAGCTCACAGCAACCTCAAACTCCTGGGCTCAAGCAATTCTCCTGCCTCAGCCTCCCAAGTAGCTGGGACTACAGGCATGCACCACCATGCCCAGCTAATTTTTTTCTATGTAGTTTTAGTTGGCCAATTAATTTCTTTCTATTTTTAGTAGAGATGGGGTCTTGCTCTTGCTCAGGCTGGTTTCCAACTCCTGACCTTGAACAATCTACCTGACTTGGCCTCCCAGAGTGCTAGCAAACCCACATTTCTGAGTAGGTTTGGCCAATGGGTGGAACTGGCAGAAGATGTCAGGGGGTTTCTTTGGCAGTGACTCAGTCTCCCCTATTATTCCAGGTTCATAGTCCGTGCACTTTTCCTGTAGTCCCATCTCATGGTAGGCAGTCTGCACCCTTGCTCTAGTTTCCACTGGCAGCCTTGGCTTCTAGGTTCTGGTATTGCTTCTTCTTATTGTCCCATCAGCCCCAGAGGTGGCAAAAACTTCCAGGTATTGCTAATTTCATATTGCATCATTGTCTATTTAGCTTCTCAGCTCTTCTATCACTCAGGCGGCCAATTGCCTGTATTACATTTTCCCTGCTTCAATTGTCTTCCCTCAATTTTTAATTATTTGTGCCTCTTACAGCTCTGATCTTGGCTCTTGCTTTTTTTTTTCCCTCTTCCTACTCCTTTCACTGAATGAATTCATCTCCCCCCACCCCTTCAACCATTACCTCTGCCTTACATGTCCTTGTCTCTACCTGCCTGGAGGACATCCCCACCTGGCAATGCTGCAAAACCTTTGAGCTATAGTTGCTCCAAGTTACTCAGATTACAAAGGCAATGATAGGGGGAGCTCCTTGGCTCAGAGATCTATGGAGGTTTAACATCAGTGGCAGGGAATAGCAATGAGTATAAGGAATACTGTGGGTAAATTGTGTGAAATTTAGATGATTTTTCTGCTGTTTACTTGCATGGCTCTGGTCCAAGACCTCAAGCTGAAATGCCTGCAGAGCCCTAGGCAGGTAACATAATTGAGTGAAGTGGTATGGATGAAAGAAAAATATCTCTTGATTTATGCTTATTTGACACAGAAATACTTTGTGTGCATACTAAAACATATGAGAATACTCTTTCCTTTCTTAAGTGAAATGTCCCCTTCCATTTTCCAGGAAAAATTCTGCCCTCTTGGTCTCTCTTTAGTTTTCCCATTTAGTAGAGAACTAAGTACAGAAAAGTGCTTTTTGACTATAAGAAAACACCCTCCAGAGCTGATGCCGATTGACAACTCAAGGGTGAAAACTCACCCTTGACCTCAGTGTTGGGCACATACGAGAAGGTGATGGGGCCTGCGGAAAGCTGGAGAGGGTGTGCCTGCCTAGAGTGGCTACAGTTACTCAGCTCCAGCTTAGGGTTGCCCTACAGGAAATGGATCTGGTATTGCTAGATCTTCCAGTTTTTAAGAGAGGTCAGAAATCCATATTTTTATGTGATGTCTCCTGATTTGAAAACATTTGGAAATGTGTGCTACTTCTGATTTGAAAACATTTTTATACCTAAGTTGTATGTGCCAAACTAAACATGTCTACATGCTGAATTTGTCTTGTGGGCTTACAGTTTGTGCCTTCTGGTCTAGTCCCAGTATGCACTCTAAATCTCACGTATTTCTTTATACTAGTGTCTTTGAGCTGAATACACACCCTGGGGTATTACCTGCTATGGTCTGAATCTTTCTGTCCCCCTCAAATTCATAGCTGAAACCTAATCACCAATGTGATGCTATTAGGAGGTAGGGCCATTGGGAAGTGATTAGATCATGAGGGTGGTGCACCCATGAATGGCATTAGTGTCCTTTTAAAAGAGGTACCAGAGAACTAGCTCATCTCTTTTACTATGTGAGGACACAGTGAGAAGGTACCACCTAGGAGCCAGGAAATGTGCCCTCACCCGCCACCAAATCTCCTGATACCTTGATCTTGGACTTCTCAGTCTCCAGAACTGTGAGAAATAAATTTCTGTTGTGTGTAAGCCACCCAGTCTGAGGTGTTTTGTTGTAGCAGCCCAAATGGACTAAGACATTACCATAGCTTTTCTCAATTCTCAGGAACTCTGCTGGCCATTTGTTATTTATTCCTCTACATCCACGCTTCACCCTTCTTCCTAATCTCTGTCCTGGGAGGCTGACTGGGATGTACTGCGCTAATGGCCTTTTTGTCTGGCTTCCTATTGGGTTCAGCCAATGAGAGGAGTAGTTAGGAGAGGGAGTGAGGGGAGGACAGTGACATCTTGAAGTAGATTGCTCTCATGGCTGTGCAGTGAAGATCACTTCTTTTGAACCATGGCTTTGGCTGTCACTGAGGAAATTATGAATTGAGTAATGTTTCAACCTGTTATCTAGGCCAGGCACGGTGGCTCACACCTGTAATCCTAGCACTCTGGGAGGCAGACATGGGCGGATTGCTCGAGGTCAGGAGTTTGAATCCAGCCTGAACAAGAGTGAGAGATCCTGTCTCTACTAAAAAAATAGAAAGGAATTAATTGGCCAACTAAAAATATATAGAAAAATTAACCGGGCATGATGGTGCATTCCTGTTGGAGGCAGTCACACAAATACTGATGTAGATGTAGGTTTATAGCGTCCAATGTCAATGCAGTGCACAACTCAGGCAGTCCTTTAACATTTTCTTCAAGCCTCTCCCACTCTTCCCAGGCTCCCTTCGCCACTCTAGCTGCCTCACTTTCTATGAACAACCTTACTTAATATTTTCCAGGAAAAAGATAGTAATTGCTATATGTGCGCATTTTCTGCATCAGCACCAGCCTTCACTCCCCAACCACCCTGCTTTGCAGATGAGTCTCTCCTGTCTAAGGCTCATCTGTGAGCTGAAGTGCTACCTCTCCAGTGTCCTCCAGGACCTTAATCTGTTGAGTTTCCCTTCTATTTTCTGTATTTTTATCCTCTTCCTCTCCAATGGTTTCTTCCTTGCAGAATAGAAACATTTAAAAATCTTTCCTGTTAGAAAACAAGGACAACAAAATCATATCTCTGGTTGCCCAGTGCCTTTTCTAGATATTCCCCTTCTTAACCCCGGCTTTCTCCTTCTCTCCACAGTAAAATCTCATGAAAAGGTTGTCTACACTGCCTTACTTTTGTTTACTCTTCAATCCTCAGGAATCTGTTTTCTGCCCCATCTTGAAAAGGTTACCCATGACTTCCCAGTTGTTAAATTCAATAGACACGTCTCAGTTGACATTTTATTTGAACTTTATGGGACATTTGACCTTTTTGACCACTCCATTCTTGAAATTCTTTCTTAAATTTTCTTGGGACTGTACTTCTTGCTAATCTAGTTGTTTTGTTCCTTCTCAATCTCCTCTGTTTGGTCCTTAAATATTGGTTTTCCCCAGGGTCCTCCTATTACCCTCCTTGTGTTCATCTCCAACTTCTTTCTGGGCAGCCTCATCTCTGCTCATGACTTCACTCAACAATTATGTGCTGTCACTTCAAAATCCCTTTGTCCAATCTATTCTCTGGAACTCTAGGCTTGTCTGTTTAACATATTGTTGGTGTTATACTCCAAAAGTACACAAAAAAACAACATTTCCCAGACCTAACTGAACTCATTATCTTTCCTTCCAGTGACCGCCATCCGCATGTCACCTCCCTGGAATTCCCACTACTCCGCATCTCGGTGAAGTGCACTATCAAAGCCCGAGTTCCCCAGATAAGAAATATGGGCATTGTTCTAAATTCCTCCTTTTATTTTCCTTCTGAACTGCCAATTAATCAATCTTTTCAATTCTATTTTTGAAAAACCTCTGGTACTTATCACCTCCCCTTCCTTATTGCCTCTCCTCTCTAAAGTTATTAGACCCACTTGCTTTCTCCTTGAGAAGATTTCTAAAGCTGCGTGACCTGCCTCCATGCAGCTGCCAGTGCTGCTCACACCCGCAGGCTTCCTCGCTGGGTGGTACACCTGCCAAAGCATGGTATTCAAGGCCCTCAAGAAACCAGCCATGGGAGGCCTCCTACTTGAGGGAAAATCCCTTACTTGACTTATTCAGAGATCACAGAGGCCAACACAACTGAAGATCAGATTAAAAAAATCTGGCTCTGTAGTTGTTAAAACTCAATTCAAAGACTTGGGCTCCTTGAGCTCCCTGCGGGGGGGTGATTTTACTGGCTATTTTCCCAGAGCCAGACCCAGCTGTCTACCTCTGGGGAAATACCCCAGTCTTTCTGGCTGTGCTAGTCCAGATTTTCACATTTTGTTGTTTCCCTCTATCTTATCAATGGGAGAAATAGCTTGGGATTTAGGCTTATGAATCTAACTTCCTTACTGTTTTGCTCTTGTTTTCTTAGTGCCTCAAATCTTTTCCTGCTTCTCATGTTCCCCTGAGCTGTCAGTGTGATCTTCCCCAAATTCAACTGGACTCCTTTCCTGCCATTTCCTCTAGGCAGCACTTGGCCAAGAACATAAAGAGGAGATGTGGGGTCTTGGGTTTGGGGAAAGTGTAATGCTTAGCTCCTCTTGTTCAAACTGCAGGGCTCTGTACGACCCGCCCTCCTCATTCCTTTAAGCAAAACACCAAGTCCCCTTCAAGTGTCAGCTCAGGCACTGCCTCTGTGATTTCCCAGGCAGACTGTGCTCCTCACACTTTGTGCAAACCTTCCATGCCCTTCAGCAACCACTGCATTGTCATGTTTTTTGCCTGTGTGTTTTCCCACAGCAGTGTAAGCTCCACGAAGGTGGGGATTTGCCTGACTTTTCTTGATGTTTCCAAGGTCAAGCATATCCTAAGCACTTTGTTGAAGCTTTTTTTTTTTTTTTTTTTTTTTTGAGACAGAGTCTCACTCTGTTGCCCAGGCTAGAGTGCCGTGGTGTCAGCCTAGCTCACAGCAACCTCAAACTCCTGGGCTCAAGCAATCCTGCTGCCTCAGCCTCCCAAGTAGCTGGGACTACAGGCATGTGCCACCATGCCCGGCTAATTTTTTTTTTTTTCTATATATATTTTAGTTGGCCAATTAATTTCTTTCTATTTATAGTAGAGATGGGGTCTCGCTCTTGCTCAGGCTGGTCTCGAACTCCTGAGCTCAAACGATCCACCCGCCTCGCCTCCCAGAGAGCTAGGATTACAGGCTTGAGCCACCGCGCCCGGCCTGTTGAAGCTTTTTGAATGAACAGGTCAAACTTCATATCCCTCTCCATGAGCAATGCAAAGAAGAAAAAATCAACAAAAAACTGGCATCCTCTTTCATTTGGATGCATCACTATCCATCTCGTCACTTAGATTAGAAAAGCTTGAACTTCCATTTTCTTCATTTCCCAACTCGAAAAAGTCAAAGTCTTGCTTTATTCCCCCTCCTTCTTAATGGCCTAGAATTTACTTCCTATCATCTGTTCCCTTACTACCATACTTATCTGGGTTCCTGTTTTCTCTCACCAGGAATCAGGTAGATTTTTTGATTAAACACTATGGTCTTAGCTTGAGTTGCCATAACAGATTACCATAGGCAGGGTGTTTTAAGCAGGAGACATTTATTTTGCACATTTCTAGAGGCTCAGAAATCCAAGACCAATGTGCCAGGTGTCAGAATATTCAGTTTTTGGTGAGGACCCACTTCCTGCCTTGTAAGATGGCTACCTTTTTGCTGTATCCTCACATGGCAGAGAGCAGACAGAGCTCTGGTGTCTCTTCCTCTTTTTATAAGGGCACTAGTCCCATAATGGGGATCCACCCTCATGACCTCATCTAAATCGAATTATTTCCAAAGGGCCCTACCTCCCAACACCATCACATGGTGGGTTAGGGCTTTGTCTTAGTTAATTCAGGGTGCACTAACAAAATACCTCAGACTGGATAATTTATAAATAATAGAAATTTATTTCTCACATTTCTGAAGGCTGGGAAGTCCAAGATCAAGGCACCAGGAGATTTGGTGTCTGGTGAGGGCTCACTGTCTGCTTCCAAGATCGTACCTTTTTGCTGGGTCCTCACATGGCAGAAGGGCAAAAGGGGTGAGCTAGTTCCTGTGAGGCCTTTTGTTATAGAAGGGCACTAATCCCATCCATCAGGGTGGAGCTCTCATAACCTAATCATTTCCTAAAAGTTCTAGCTCTTAATATTATTGCATTGGGGGTTAGGTTTCAACATGAATTTTGGAGGAACACAAACATTCAAAACATAGTAGGCTTCAACATATGAACTTTGAGGGGACACAAAAATTTAGTCCATAACAACTACTATTTGGGTGACTACTTGATGCCAGGTGCTGTTTGCTTGCAAGATTCTACTCCAGAGTTTTTTAGCCTGAAGTTCAGGGATACCCCAGAAAGTCCTATGGACGGTCTTTAGGCTCTGTCAACTCCTTGAAATACTACGCAAATTATTTAGTGTTTTTTTTTTTTTTCTAGACAAAAGGTCTGGCTTTCTACTGACTTTCAAAGGAGTCTGTGCCCCCCTCACTGATCTTCTTGCTTCCAAACCCTTCTCATCCCAACGTGAGTGTACCTGGGCTTGGACGCCCTAGTGATGAAACATCACTCTTATGCCAGTCTCCAGTTCCAACTCGTCTGCCTCCTTTCGAGACCCTTTGATCTGCTCCCATCCCATGTTTCTAGTCTTAGTCTCTCTCCTTTCTTGTCCAAACCCATGGATCTGGTAGCCTGATCCCCTCTGTCACAGTCCTGACTCTTCTCCTGTACTTGGCAGGGATTCTGGGTACCAAGGAGGAGGGAGGGGGCTCTCCCTGGAGCTCTCAGGGACAGCTACAGAGGGTGGTGCAAAAAATGGGAGAAAGCTGGGTACATATTGATAAATGTACCCAACAGATACTTGCTGTCTGACCCTGGAAAGGTGAAGTTTTAGAGCAGGAGATTCATGGAATGTATGTTTTAGAGAGGAGCCCCCAGAGATTTAATGATGTGGTTTAAGAGATGGAAAAGGGGTAGTTGTTTGGCTGATGTTTTAGACCTCTCTGCTCATGGAGGATGGCGGGGGGCTCAGGTGTGGGCAGTGAGGAAGCAGCACTGAGAGAGCAGTGGCTGTCTGCAGGTGGGGAGAGCACAGAGGATGGTGCACCTGGGCACTGCAGTCTGCATCAGGGGACCAGCAGAAGGTAGCTAGTCAATCAACAAATTATCTCTTGAATGGCTACTTCACAGCTGGCAGAACTCCATCCATGGGTCTGAATTTCAGGAGATGGATTTTTAGCCACAAGAAGGATACTAAAGGCATGGAGTTGGTGGCAGAGGGATTGACACTGGCAGATTATCAAGGCAAGGGCAGGCCAGGCGCGGTGGCTCACGCCTGTAATCCTAGCACTCTGGGAGGCTGAGGTGGGTTGATCGCTCAAGGTCAGGAGTTCGAAACCAGCCTGAGCAAGAGCGAGACCCCCATCTCTACTAAAAATAGAAAGAAATTAATTGGCCAACTAAAAATATATAGAAAAAATTAACCGGGCATGGTAGCGCATGCCTGTAGTCCCAGCTACTCTGGAGGCTGAGGCAGAAGGATCGCTTGAGCCCAAGAGATTGAGGTTGCTGTGAGCTAGGCTGAGGCCATGACACTCACTCTAGCCTTGGCAACAAAGTGAAACTCTGTCTC
>VSMD01024743.1:0-19283 GCA_008750895.1 Mirza zaza | reverse complement strand
AAAAAAAAAAAAAAAAAAAAAAAAAAAGGCAGGGGCAGTTATAGGGGCCCAGGTAGGAATCTCATTTATCATAGAATAAAGCAGAAACACACTGGAATTCCTTTTTTTTTTTGAGACAGAGTTTCACTTTGTTGCCCAGGCTAGAGTGAGTGCCATGGCCTCAGCCTAGCTCACAGCAACCTCAATCTCTTGGGCTCAAGCGATCCTACTGCCTCAGCCTCCCGAGTAGCTGGGACTACAGGCATGTGCCACCATGTCTGGCTAATTTTTTCTATATATATTAGTTGGCCAATTAATTTCTTTCTATTTATAGTAGATACGGGGTCTCACTCTTGCTCAGGCTCGTTTCGAACACCTGACCTTGAGCGATCCGCCGACCTCGGCCTCCCAGAGTGCTAGGGTTATAGGCGTGAGCCACCACGCCTGGCCTACACTGGAATTCTTAACCTGGGAATATGAGTAGAATCAGACTAGCAGTAAGGATAGAGTCCCTACCTCAATCACAAGGAATACATCTTTAATGATAGAATTTCAGGCACCATGGATGATAATAGATAATGTCTCATATTTATTGAGCACTTCCTACATGCTTGGTACTGTTCTAAGCACTTCATGTGTAGTGTCTTATTTAATCTTCACAACAACCCTATGAAGTCAGATGTATTATCACTCTAATATTTTACAGGAGAAAACTGAGAAATGGAGTGGTTAAGGATTAACTTATCCAAGGTCGCACACACATTGGTTAGTGATGGAGGTGTGGTCTGAATCCAGGCTAGCCACTTTTAAGCAGGAGACCTTACTTTTGGCCCCCAAATCCACCATATCGGCAGTTGACAGCTCTGAAGATCTGACTCCGGGGTGTACTGCATCTTCAGGCCACAGCGAATGCTCAGTGACTATCGCTGCCTTCCTGACCGAGTGTCATTTATCTCTATTGTCCCCACCCCTGTATTCCCACTATGGCCCCCCCTACCTCCTACCCTGTGGATGTGGCCCTGACATTAAGTATCGAAAAGGCAGAGACAGAGTGGGGAAGGTTCAGAGTAAAACAACAAAAATGATTCAGGAGAGAAAGGGTTTGATGTATGTGGAAGGATAAAAAGAGATATATTTATCTGACTGGGTGGGGTGATAGCTAAGAAAGGATGTGAACACCCAAGAGGGCAAAGAATGGGCTAGATCTGTCTTTTTTTGGGGTATTTTACAGCTCCAGCATCAATACTTCTCTCTCTGCAGTCTCATGCTGAAATCCAACAAGGATTTATTGACTGTAGGAGGCTTTGCTTTTAGATTCAATGTGTTTCCAGAGGCTGCGTCTTAAGTGGATCAGTTATAAGGTAAAAACCCGAGGGCATCTGTGTTAGTGCCTTCATCTGAGTGGATGTATTTTGGCATCATTGTTGGAAGTCATCAGATGAGTGGGATAAGATAGCAAGATGATTTTTATACCTGAAAGAGACCTTAAAGATCATATAATCTTCATTTTATAGATGCGAAGACTGAAGCTCCAAGCAGTCAAGTGATCTGTGCAATGTCATACAGTGAAGTTGGTGACAGCAGAGGCAGGGAGGCATCCTGATTGGAAAGAACAGCTTGAGCAAAGTCTGTGAAAAAGAGCCGTTCTCAACCACATTACAGATACACTGAGGGACCTCTTTGTACCATGCCCTGCTCTAAGCTCTGAGATCTTCTTGTAAATCTGACAGAGCAGGTTCCTGTTCTTATAGTGCTTACATCTTCATAGAGATGATAGGAGTTGGCAAAATCCATGTTACACCCAACTATTCACCTTCCTGAATTGGTACCCAAGCAGCCAAAAGTCAATGGACAAAAATATACAGCTCTGCCAACTGGTCTCTCTCTAATTCATGACTACCTATCTCAAATGAGGACTCAATATAGCCCTACAATCTTATTATACTTCCTTAATATTTTTATTGTTCTACTTGTAGTGATTTCAAAATATCTCAGCAAGCCTGGCACCATGGCTCACGCCTATAATCCCAGGGATATGGGAGGCTGAGGTGGAAGGATCGCTTGAGCCTGGGAGTTTGGGGTTACAGTGAGCTGTGATCAAGCCCCTGTACTCCAGCCTGGGCAACAGAGTGAGCCCCCATCTCTAAACAAGCAAACAAGCAAGCAAGCAAACAAATATCTCAGCAAATTCTTTGACACTTCTCCATTGAGAGATAGGGTCTATGTTCCACTGCCTTGAATCTGGCTAGGACTTTGTGATGTTTTCATGACTAGCACACAGCACAAAGGACACCATGTGACTTCTGGGGTCAGCTTAGAAAAGAACATGAAGATTCTGCTGGTTTCTCTTGGTATGCTGAGAGTCTTCAGCTGCTATGTGAATATATATATACATTGCCATATAAACATAAATTATTTATATATGTATGTATACATACATATGTATGTGTATGTATATTTATGAATGTGTGTATGTACATATAAATAAATATATATTAAAAATATAAAAAGAGAAAGAGAGAGAGAGAGAGATCGCTGAGGAGCCCCAGCCCTTCCCAGCCCAGGGGCCAGCCATGTGTGTGAACAAGCCTCCAAGATGACCCCAGCCTCACCCACCATCCGACTGCACTCTTGAGGGACCCTGAGCGAGAATTGTCTAGCTGGGCACACTTGACCTCCAGATTCATGAACAAAAGAAATGATTTTATTCTTGTAAGTCACTGTTTTGGGGGTGGTTTCTCATATTGCAGTAGATAACTGGCCGCCCCAAAAGGGCCATTTTATACCTTTTCTTTTCTCAAATCGCTAACATTGCTTTCTCACTTCTCACTTCAAAGGACCTGATAGTCCTTTGTCATAATTCATTGAGAAAACAGAAGCAAGCCATCAGAAATTCCTTCCTCTCCCTCCTCTAAACCCACCTCCCTACCAGCATCTGTTCCTGAACTATCCACCGTCTTGTTAGAGTGAATGAGAGAGTGAGATGTTCCTGATCTCCCAATCAGGAGATCTCCTGATCTCCAAACCTCCACTTAGGCAGGTGACCTCACCTTGGCTAACTGGCTGCTCCTGCCCTGAACTTTGAACCTTGAGGTTGTGAGATAAAGATACGGGAGGGTCAGAGAGAACTCACTGTGGCAGCAGAGTTAGGGTACGATGGCTCGGCGAGAGCATCAGTGTGGTGGCCATCTGTGGAGTGGTCCTCCTTCTCCGTTCCCGTGACATCATTCTGGTGGTGCGCAGGGCAGCCTTGGACTCTGCCCACCTTTCAGCTGGTTCTCCAGCCTTTCCATGCACTTTGTTGGCCATGTGATGCCTTCAGATGCATTCATTTTCTGTTCAATGTAGCCAGAATTCGTTTCCTTTTTTTTTTTTTAACCAAGATTCAAAACACGTAGAGGGATGATTATGCACTTTACAAAAGGATTTGCTAAACATTTTTTCCTCCTTCCCTCCCTTCCTTCCTTCTTTCTTTTCTTTCTAATGAGTTTTTCTCTTAAAAATGTTTATTTTGATACAAAAAGATATAAAGAAGAAAACAAAATGGTTCATAATTATGCTTCACACTAACCTTTTTTGGACAGATTCCACCTCTACTCCTTTAATCAAACAAAAAACACATAAACACTATTAGGAAAACCAAACAGTAAGTATACACTGAAAAGGCTGCCTTCTTTTCTAAAGAAGGCTGCCTTCTCTCTAAAGAAAACCACATTTATGTTATCACACACAGACACATCGCATGCTTTTTAAATAATACTATTTGTATCATTCATTCATTCATTTTTTTGGGCCAAGGTTCTGTTCTAGGAATGCAGCAGTGAGCAAGACAGATATAATTCTTATCTCCATGGTGTTTACATTTGTGGGGCATATGGGGGCCTTCATGAAGCCCTTCAAAAAAATCCCTTTTTCCTTGCCCAAGTTCTGATCAAACTGAAATATAAAAGAAAAGATTGACAGATCGCATCATTTAACTCTATTATTGCTACAGGCTATGTTGAAAGGTATAGGGTAGTGTGCAAACCACATGGACTTCCTAATGCTGGCATCCAGAGTTGGGCAGCTGTACCCACCCAGTCATAGGCGGGGCTGGCCACAGTTAGCTTCCCCACTCGGGGGACTGCCTGGTGAAGACCTGGAGAGAAGAGAGCTCCTGTTTCCTGTGGACTGCTCTCTCTCTGGAAGTAAAAGGGAGTTGCTGAGCAGAGCATGTCCAGTTTTGCTTTCCAAATTCACCAGTCCCATGAGTCCCTCTACCCACTCTGGGTTGAGTACATAGAGGGGCAGAGAGACCACTACCTGGGCTCCTTCCACATTAGAAGGAAACTTTAGAAAGGGGAACAAGTGTTCTCTCCTCACAAGGAAGAAAGGTAATAATAATCCAATAATCAAACATACAAAGATAAAATTCCCATTGTGACAAGTCCCATACATGAGGGTTCTTGGTAATTTACTTAATCATTTATTGATGGACATTTAAGTTGTTTTCTTATTTTGCTATTACAAAAATGCAGCAGCGAACATTCTGGGCCATCAATCTAGTAACACATTTGTCAACTAGCTAGTGATAGGTAAATTCCTAGGAGCACATCTACTGGATCAAAGGAAATGTGCATTTCAAATTTTGATAACTATTATCAAATTGCTCTCTAAGAACGTTATGCCAATGTGCATTTCCGTTAACAGTGTGTGGGAAAGTAGTTACAGACTAAAACCATGGAAGCCCAAACTCTGTTTTAAATGATTCAGATGGAAGGTTCAATTTATACAAAATCATATAGAGTGATAATAGGTAGGTGTATAGAGTGTTTTCTGGGCACTTAACTCAAATGATCTTATTTAATACTCATTCCTATGAGAAGGGTATTATGGTTTCCATTTCACAAATGATGATATTGAGGCTGAACAAGGTTAAACTGCCCAAGGTCACAGAGTAGTAAATGGCAGGGACCATTCAAATTCAGGCAGTTGGGTTCCTGCTGTTATACTCATAACCTTGGGCAACATGATGCTACAAAGTCACTCTGCAAAGAAGAAAAGACCATAATAAAATGTGGTGCCGTAAAAAGATAAATTCCCTTAAGAAAGGGTACAGCTTTCATGCAAATATTCCTGATAATAAAGAGTATGAAAGAATCATTGACAATGTGTGGTGTATATAAGAAGAACAGCTAAATAAAATGTTTTCCAAAGATTTGCATGAAACATCAGCTGGGTTTTGATGCTTGCTGGTTGTTTAAAATGTTTATTCATGTTGAACAATGTTTATTTATTGAAAGTACCATCTATTTAAATCAAATTATCTCCATAACTGAATATTTATACGGATGCTTTATTGAATATTCCTAAACATTTTGCCCAAACCACAAACGATTTATTCACAGTTATAAATGTTTACTTCTTTAGAGTGAAAAATTGCTTAAAAGGAACTTAAAAGCAAATTGACATTTCTGTAGTTTGTGAACATCTGCAATGCTTTCTGAGCCTTAGCTCCTAGATATTTCTGCCTTCGAAAATGGCTAGATATTCTAATTATTTATGTTCAATAAAATATTTGAAATTTACACAGCATTTCTTTTATCGTGTCATATAACAGCAGAAGCTCTTGGCTCTGGGACAGGCCAATAGATGGATTTTGAAATTTTTCAAACACCTCAGTTTTGTGCCAGCATTTAATTAGCTGAAACCCCATTTATTTCACTGTACACTCCAGTGCCATGAACATTAGGCCTTAAATAACCCTTGGCTGAACAGATGCCAGTTTGAACTGTGAAAAAAGCAATACACAAAGTGATGTACTGCCTCACAGTTTTATTGACTGTACTTACAGTTCTAAGAAACCAGATTTGGAAACTTTATTGATACCTATAAAGGATCATCAACCCCGTGATTGACGGACAACTATGCACTTATCTTGCTTAGGGGAAGATGAGCAGTCTGGAAGTCTGGAGGCCCAGGTAGGAAGCCTTGATGTTGCCATCTGTAAAATGGGGTGTCAGGGGAGGATGACGACCTGGACAATTGTCTTCTGGATAATGACCTCTTCGGCTCTCTCATCTATGATTCCAGTGATTTTATGTGATTCTGATCATTGCGTCCCACGGCCGAGAGGGACTTCAATGCTTCCTCTCTTTCTAGGCTTGCCAATTACTTTGTTGTTGTCTCAGTGAGCATTATTTTATTATTTTTGAATCAGGTGGGGACCCCATTTTCAGGATTATACTGTCCCTCCCTAAACACCTGCACCCATTCAGTGTCAGCCTTAGCAATGCCTTGCCTTGGTTTCCACTATTGGAGTAATGTCCATGTTGGGTAGACCGAGAATGAGCCAGTTTGGAGCAAAAAGGCACACACTCACCCGGAAGGTGGCTCAGAAGCCTGATTCCACAGGTCCTAATCAGCCCTCCTCTCCACCCCACTCCTTTCTATGATCCTTAAATTCTTGAGGGTAAGAGGTTCACCCAACTCTATAAAGCTCACTACTTATCTCTCCACCATTCTTTTCTTAAGAGTCTCCTTCTCTTCTTTAGTACTTCTTTGTAGTACGAGAAACTTATGGGTGAAGAATGAGGGAAAAAATGTGGAATAGACAGCGAGGAGGAGGAGGAAATAAATTGGGCGACTTGCAGGAATGCAAATGGGGCAGGCAGCCAAGAGTGGCTGGGATGGGGCTGCCCCTGAGCCCCAGCGCTTACCGGTTGGTAGAGGCCAGGGAGGAAACACAGTGCGGAGGGAAGTATGGGCTCCATCAGATTTTTCCATTCTTCTCCAATTTGGCTTTAAGCCACTCATGATGCTTCTCTTATGGGAGTGGAGGGCTTGACTGTGAGACTGCTGCAAGGGCAAAGAAATCATCAACTAGCCCGTCGTTCTTGTGATGGTGGAGGAGGTGGCGGGAGTGTGACTGGAAGCTGGGATCGTGTGTGTGACTGGAAGCTGGGATCTGGGTCTGCCGCAATGTGCCTCTCTTCAGCCTGGCTTTTCTGTCCACGTCCTTGATTGTTGACCCTAGGACCTGCCTCCTAAGCTCTCCTCTTGTCCCGCCTGTCTGTGTCAGGTGAAGGCGGCTGATGACAGAGGTCAAACTGACCTTGCTGTGGCTCCTCCTGCCTGCATGTGCTGCTCTGCTCACCCCTGACGCCCTGATGATGAGTGATATTGATGATCTTTTCTTGCACCTATTGGCCATGTGTATGAATTCCTTGGAAAAATGTCTATTCAGGTCTTTCCCTCATTTTTAAATAGGGTTATTATTATTATTATTTTTTTTGCTATTGAGTTGTACGAATTCTTTCTATACTTCCGATACTAACCCCTTATCAGATATATGGTTTGCAAATATTTTCCTCCATTCTGTCAGTTTTCCACGGAACTTTTATGTTCTTCGTCTCATTTGTTTCTCAAAACAGTCCTGTAAATTGAGCCCACTCTCTCTATTTTTATAGATGAAGGAATCGATATTCAAAATTTGTGACAGAAGTGAGACTAGATCTTCTAGTTTAGAATACTAAAGTTTCATGTTGTATAAACACATAATTTTAGTCCTTTTTGTTTTTATTATTTCAGAGAGTTACAGAAGTCATAGTTAAGTGTATTTTTACTATAAAATTTTAAGCAATACAAAAGTATAGGACCAAAATATAAATCCTCTTGTCCTACTGACACCATTCCTTGTCCTCCCCACAGCTCTTCCTTACCCAGCCTTGAGTGTGGTATGTATCTTCTAATTCTGCCTTTATGTAGTTAGACGAGTAGGTATATATTTACATATATATATACATATATATGTATATATTTTTTATGTATTCATATGAATGGAATTTGATTTATTTTATCACTTAACCAATTTAATAACATCTTAACCATATCAGACACTCAAGTCCAGCTCATTTTCAACAGTTGCTTAGATTTCCCAATATATGGGTGTACTATATACATATTTTAAAAATTGCTTCTCCATTGATGGTATTTAAGGTTGTTTCCAACTTTTAATTTTTACAAACAGTGCTGCATTTAACATCTTTGTATATATATTCTCATGTACATGTACAAAAATTTCTGTAGGATATGATTTTTATCCCATCTAAGGAGAAATACTCATTGCTAATTGCATTTGTGTTTGTTGGTTTTCTATGTTAAGAAGTTCTTGCTTGTTTTCAGTTTAGACCTCCTTTTCAGCATTTAAGCACATTTATTCTGCAGGTGGTTTTACCTCCCATCATAGGATTAATTGATGGCACATACTATTTTAGTAGGAGAGAATTTTTTTTTTGAGACAAGCTCTCATTCTGTCATTGGGGCTAGAGTGCAGTGGCATCATCATAGCTCACTGCAACCTCAAGCTCCTGGGCTTGGCAATCCTCCCGCCTCAGCCTCCCAAATAGCTGGGACTACAGGAACGTGCCACCTGGCTCAGCTAATTTTTCTATTTTTTTGGTAGAGATGGGGTCTCCCTCTTGCTTAGGCTGGTCTTGAACTCCTGGCCTCAAGCAATCCTACTGCCTTGGCCTCCCAAAGTGCTAGAATTACAGGCAGGAGCCACTTCACCCAGCCAAGATTTTATGATTTAAGAGAGAAAGAGTATTTTTTATTTTTTTCCTTCCTACTTGTGGCAGATATAGCTAATCCCCCCCTCAGCCCAATATCATTCTCCTCCATGTTTCTTACTAACAACTCATATTTTGTTCAGGGCAATAATGGAACAATGTAAAACTAGTTTCTCAGGCTTTCTTAGGGTGACAGAGTTGTCAGTTAAGATATAAGTCCAGGAAAGCTATACTTTTTCTGAAAAATGGGACAGATTCAGTAGGCAGACATCTTTTACTTTAGGAGTACTTTCCTTTTCTTTTTCCCCTTCCATGGAAGAAAGGCTCAATGACTGGAGGTTTGCAGTCATCTTGTGCCCATGAGGACAAAAGCCACATGCTAGGCCGGGCGCGGTGGCTCAGGCCTGTAATCCTAGCGCTCTGGGAGGCTGAGGCGGGTGGATTGCTGGAGGTCAGGAGTTCGAAACCAGCCTGAGCAAGAGCGAGACCCCGTCTCTACTATAAATAGAAAGAAATTAATTGGCCAACTAATATATATAGAAAAAATTAGCCGGGCATGGTGGGGCATGTCTGTAGTCCCAGCTACTTGGGAGGCTGAGGCAGAAAGATCACTGGAGCCCAGGAGTTTGAGGTAGCTGTGAGCTAGGCTGATGCCACGACACTCAGTCTAGCCTGGGCAACAAAGTGAGACTCTGTCTCAAAAAAAAAAAAAAAAAAAAAAAGCCACATGCTAAAGATGGAGGAGCAGGAAGTTAGAAGAAGCCTGGATCCTTGGTGATTTCCTTAAGCGGCTGCTCCAGCCATGATCTGGTTGCCTCTGGATTTCTGGTTCTATAAGAAAAATAAACCATAATTTGTGAAGAGAATGTATTCAAGTTCTTAGTGCATGCTCCCAAACTCAGTTCTAACAGTTGTATCTTAGTTGCTGAAGAAACTTAGCTCAAATGAATGAGTTCCAAAGAATTCTTTTATCTGACTTTTAAAATGTTGTGTCCTATGTCAAAGACTAAGTTTTTTTCTAATAAAATAATCTCATTTATTGATCATTTTACGTACTAGCCTTTAATGTAATTATTTTTTGAACCAGTATGCCAAAAATTAAAAATATACTGGGGATCATGTAAGAATTTGTGCTGGCTTAGTAGTTTTGTTTGTTTATTTCTTTGCCTTTGACATTGACCTTCTGTTCTATGAGAAACTGCATATAAACATTTTAACATGTGGGGCTCCTTTTTCTGAGGCTCCCAGGAGGAAGATAGTGCCACAGCAAGCTTTGTTGTCAGGTTGTTGTCTGTGGAGCTCATAGAGTACCTTGTTTCCTCCTGGTGCCAGGTTTGAAAGGGGGGCTGTCAAACAGCAATAATGTAATATTGTTTAAAATAAATATTTAATCAAAGTAAAAGCATGTGGGAGAACCCATCATTTTCACTTTTTGACAGGTTGAATTTGCTTTCATGTTAGAAAAAGTTTGAAAGTTCTCGATACTACACTTTGAAAGGATTAATCCACTGGAGCCAGTACTTGCCTGGGTCATTGAGAGAACAGTGTGAGTGTGTTTGGGTCGGGTGGGAATTGCTGGAGCATACTGTGGGAGTTAAAATGAGCATGTCTGGAAAATTTTGGCATATATAGTACATTTGGAAAAGCAGGGTATGTTAGGTTTCTGGGGTTGCCATACTGACAGACTGGGTGGCTTAAAACAACAGACATTTGTTGTCTCATAGTTCTGGAGGCAAGAAATCCCGAATCAAGGTGTCAGCACCTGAACCCTGCGGGGGAGGACCCTGCCTCGCCTCTTCCTAGCTCCTGGTGGTTTGCTGGACATCCTTGGCATTTCCTAGCTTGTAGGTATGTCACTGCAATCCTCTGTCATCACATAGGATTCTCCCTGTGTGTCTTCGCATCCCTCTGTGTGCGTCTGCCTCTGTGCCCAAATTTCCCACTTTTTGTAAGACCACCTTTCATATTGGATGAGGGACTGCTTCTATTTATTTATTTATTTTTTGAGACAGAGTCTCACTTTGTTGTCCAGGCTAGGGTGAGTGCTGTGGAATCAGCCTAGCTCACAGCAACCTCAAACTCCTGGGCTCAAGCAATCCTATTGCCTCAGCCTCTCGAGTAGCTGGGACTACAGGCATGCGCCACCATGCCCGGCTAAGTTTTTTTTGTATATACATTTTTAGTTGGTCAATTAATTTCTTTCTATTTTTAGTAGAGACGGGCTCTCGCTCAGGCTGGTTTCAGACTCCTGACCTCGAGCAATCCGCCCACCTTGGCCTCGCAGAGTGCTAGGATTGCAGGTGTGACCCACCATGTCCCACTAAGGGACTGCTTCTAATGACTTCATTTTGACTTGATTACTTCTTTAAAGACTCTATTTCCAAAATGGATCACATTCTGAGGTACTTGAGGGTTAGGACTACAATATATCCCTTTTTGGGGGGATAAAACTCAACCTATAATACAAGGGGCCATGATTAATTTTATGGGTTAACTTGACTGGGCTAAGGGGTGCCCAGATAGCTGGTAAAACATTATTTCTGGGTGTGTCTGTGAGGGTGTCTCTGGAGGATATTAGCATATTAGCATTTGAATGGAAAGAGCGAGCGAAGGAGATGCCCTCACTGATGTGGGAGGCATCAAACGATCTGTTGAGGGCCCAGAAGAACAAAAAGGTAGAGGAAGGGCAAACTTGTTCAGTCTACTTGAGCTGTGACGTCTCCCTTTTCCTGCCCTGGGACATCAGTGCTCCTGGTTCTCAGACATTTATACTTGGACTGGGACTCAGATCATTGTCTCCCCAGGTGCTCAGGCCTTTGGGTTTGGACTAGCACTACACCACCAGCTTTCCTGGGCCTTGAGCTTGCAGATGACAGATTGTGGGACTTCTCAGCCTCCATGATCACATGAGCCAACACCTCATAATAAATCTCATTTTTTATATCTACATTCTATTGGTTCTGTTTCTCTGGAGAATCCCTATTTATACAGAGTTTTCCAAATATAACCTGAAATAATCAGGAAAGAATTTCTCTTACATGTGCTCCCTTACTATTAATAGAATTTTGGAGCTGGGAAACAAAATAGTGAATTTGGGTCCCTTTGGCATAATAGCTTTACCTTTTCTTTTAGGGTCCCTCTCCTTGCTGGCATTTTCATTCTGGCTGCCCGTTAGGAACAGCGCCTGGTCCTCACCAAGCTCCATTCAGGCCTCTCCTTCTAGGGGAGCCTCCATGTTCTTAGTCTTTCCTGACCCCTTCCTTCCCATCAAGAGTGATAGGTTTTAAAAAAATTACTTTTCATGGGCACTTTCTCCACTTGGGTTGGAGCTCCTCGGGGCTTAAGATCTGTTGCGGTCACCATCATCCAGTCTTATAATGAGGTTTTGTCATCTCTGGGGAGGTGACAAATGGCAAGATGGCTCTTTTCCATCTGAGATTTCTGGTTTCTTCTCTCCTATCTAATGATTTTTTTTCCCTTACACACTGCTTTCTCTTCCAGCCTAGCAAAATATTCACTGTCCCTACACCCACATTTATTTCTTTCAGAGTGGGGTTATCAGCTCATCAGGAAGCACTGGAGTTTTCCTCTAGCTAGGCCTAGACCCTGGGCCCCTTTGTGGCCCATTCTATTTTCCTGGAAAAAGGTCTTAGCCTTTAGAAAAGCTGTGGACCATAAAAGAAGGGAAGAGAGATGCTTTCCATCCATTCTGGAGAAGGTTGCTTTATCTCCCAGAATGAGCGGAATGACTCCTTCTAGGAAGCAAAGAGAAAGACAAACAAAGTGAGTTTATGTTAAAAAACAGGTTGAACATTCGCATCCTGTTACACATGGATTCCCTGTGCCAGTCTTCCTTGATTGGGCCCCTATGTAAAACTTCATGGTGGGCATGGGACTGAGGAGGTGAGAGGGTTTGGTCATTGATTATATTAGTCTTCTTTAGCTGATGTAACAAAATATCACAGACTGGATGTCTTAAACAATAGAAATTTTTTTTTAATAGTCCAAGAGGTCGGAAGTCCAAGATGAAGGTGCTGGCCATGTTGGGTTCCCTGACTTTTCTTTCCTTGGCTCACAGATGGATGGCTGCCTTCTCCCTGTGTCCTCACATGGCCTTTGGGTGCCCATCCCCAGTGTCTCTTTCTGCGTTTTCAAGTTTGCTCTTCTTATAAGGACAACAGTCAGATTGGATTAGGAATCACTATATGATCTCATTCAATTATAATTACCTCTTTAATTTAAAGGCCCGATCTCCAAATACAATGACATTCTGAGGTAGGACTTCAACATATGAATTTTGGTGGGACACAATTTGGCCCATAACATGGAAATAGTGAGTTCCTTCTGCTTTGCAGACACATAGTAATTTTTCTAATTAGGAATTGTACTTTTCCAAGCCTGAAGCAAACTTTATTTAAGTTTTGCATGAGAAAACCTCTGTTAGGTAATTTGGGTATTTGTTACATACTGCCACTGTAACAAATTAATACAAACTTAGTGGTTTGACACAAGAGAAATTTATTCTGTCTCAGTTCTAGAGTCCAGAAGTCCAAAATTAACATCACTGGACCCCAGTCAAAGTGTTGGCAGGGCTGTCCTTCATTTGCAGGCTCTTTCTTCTAGCTTCTGGTGGCTGTGGCATTCCTAGGCTTGTGGCCATGTCACTTCAATCTGTCTTTGTGGTCGCATCATCGTCTCCTGTGTTTAGGGCCCACACCGACAATACAGGATAATCTCCCCATCCCAAGAGCCTTAACTTAATCACACCTGCAAAGTCTTTGTCGTATCAGTAACATTTTCAGGTTCCTCGGATTAGGACCTGATATCTTTGGGTGCCATTGTTCAGCTAACCACAGGTACTATGTGTGACAGACATGCAGCTGCACTGGGACGCCAGGGACCCTCTCCATGCTGGGCCGCCTGTCTGTTGGATGGATAGGCCCTGAACCAGCAGGAGGATCCTCTCCTTGCTATCATGAGGTCCCCTGGCGTTCTCCCCGGACAGTGTTCGCAGGGAAAACTGTGGAGGTTGGTCTTCATGTTGCCAGAGACGTCTGGTCTTGAACAAAGCCACGGTGCCAGGCCAGAGAATAACTGACAGGCCAGAGAATCTCGGTTAATTGCTGCAGCCCACAGAGGTGCACCGAGGGGTGTGTGTGTGGGGGATGGGGGCGGGGAGGGTGGCGGCGTCCTCGTGTCCCTTTTAAAAAGCAATGTTGTCTTGCCTGGGCTTCAGATCTTGGCTTTTGCTCTGGACTCAGGGATGGTAGAGCACTATTTGCAGAGAGGCTCACAGAAAGCTCATCCTAATTATGAAGTCCTTTTGACCTCTCAACAATAGAGTGAAACATCCCTTCTTCAAGGTTCTGACACCCCTGGAGTCCCACTGCCTGGAGGCCATAGGAGGGAGGAGGGAGTCACGGATAGGGCTTGGCATTCTTGCTCTATCTAGCTAGGTAAATTGTTAGCTCAGTGTTGTTCTGTGTAGGGCACTGAGCAAAGTTTCGCTTGGCTTTGAAGTCTTCCTCAAGGCCTGTTATATCTTGTTGAAAGCCTCAGGGAACATTTCCCCCCATCTTGATCCCTGGGATTTGGCTATGCTGTTTGCTATTGATAAGGTTTTGGGAAAATGGTGTAATTTAACAAAGGTTATTGGTTTTACTCTCCTGGTGCTTCTTTAATTAGGCTGCTGACACCAAGCGAGGCAGGGTTTTGACATTCAGAACGAGGGTTGGAGCTGTAGTTAGATCCAAAGTTTGAGCAACTAAGGACCCAGGAGGTAACTTTCCTGTAGCCAATTAGCATTTAAATTTGAATTTATCAACTTGGTTCTTAGTGTGCAGAATTTTCACTTCACTTACCTTTTCTAAACAGGAACCACAGTGGCGCTGAGAGTTGCCAGTATATTAACAAAAGAGAGTACTTAGTAATAAAATGCATCCCCCTTCTTGTCTTGTGTTAGCTCTTAATCCTCCATACATATTTTTTTGAGCCTGTCTGGGTTCTCCATCTCTCCTAAATCCCAGAAACTCACTTAATCTCTTGCCCTAGGCTGTGCTTACATTGTCGCTAATACCCCTAGATTCATCAAGCAGAGGGCAGATGTGTTGTCTTCTGAGGATGGCTATGCCTCCCCAGGTGTATCCCTTTTGGGTTAACTGTGGTCTGGGTCATTGCCTTACTGCATTCTGGACACGGTTTCCATTCGAAAAATGTAGCCAGTGAAGTCGTTGAGAAGGTCTATGAACATCAGCTGCTCTCAGGCTATGATCCTGTGAGACGCTGGTGCTTGACAACTCTGACAAAGACAACAACCACAATATATAAGTGAATGGACGGAATTATCTATGTTTTAATTTCGCCTCCTGATAGTTCTTAAATCATTGGCGTCTACTATTGCAGGCAAACTCGAGCACCCAGCAAATGGCTGACCAAGGAGCAGGTGAGTGTTAGTGGGAGACTCTGAGGTTGCTGAGCGGGCTGTAAGATGAGAGTTGTTTTTTCTGTGGACTCAGGTTCCCATATTTGTAATGTTGCGGAATCACAAATGCTTGCTATATGCAGTGTGATAAAAACATTCCTAAATTGTGTGATGGAACAAATACATTTCATGGTGTCAAAAGGAAAGGGTTTAAGTGACTGGAATAGAAGTGGTGTGCATCGGGGTACATCTGAAGACCAGGTGGTTCCCCGATTAAAGCAGAGTCAGCCTTTTGGTTGGGGAGGGCAAAGTTGAGTTGTTAAGACAACTTGTGGTTTTAACAGACAATCATTTTAACAGAAACATGCAGTTTGGGGTTGTTCTTGTTTTTATGCCTTTTACTTGTGGCATAACCATTGCAACAGTATTTCAGTATTTTCTGAGGGTTTTTTTTTTTTTTATAAGCCTTACATTTTATTTGCTAGTTGAAGTTCATAGGGGTGGGAGAGGTAGTTAGAACAAAAAAGACGGTGGAGACTGGGACCCTTTACTCTGTTGTTTGCCTTAGTTCTTTACATGTTCTGCAAAGAGCACCAAGGCCCCCAGTTCTCTCCCACGTTAGTGTTTTCAAGAATTATAAGGACACATGATTGGCTTCAAGTGAATTACATTTATAGAAAGCTGTAAGCTTGTTAAACCCAACTGTTAGGATTTAATAATTTGGTAGTCTCAGATAAACTCCATCTCTCCTTACTTAAGAGTGAGAGATAGTAATTCAACCTAGTCCAGCATGGGAGATAGGAAATTGAATAATAACATTTAATGAACACCTTTTTATGCCATGCACTTTATGTATATTTTAAAGGCAACTTATATCTACAGAATAAAAAACCTGATTTTTGAATTTTTAAAGAAATATTTTAACCAGGTGTAGACCAACAAATGCTTTTGGAGTGGTTGAAAATGGTAGTTTTTGCCTCAAGATGGCGCTCATGGTGCGCATGACCTTTGTTTCCATTTTCTGAATTTATATATAATATTTACATTAAATATATTTAATATAATATGGTACTCTATGTAAGGTTTTTTCAGCGGTGGTGAAAAGAAAAGACAGACACAGAGAAAGAGTGGGGGCCAAACCACGTGGCTTTATTATACACTCGTGGACGGGGTTCCGGGGCCCCAAGAGAGGGGAGCCCCAGAAGTCGCCGCTGTTTGAAGGGGCTGAGGCCTTTTATACCCTTTGGGCCTGGCTAGGGACTTTTGGCGGGAAGAGCTGGGGATTTTAGGAGGAGCTGGAGGTATTTGTGGAATCCAAGAGCCAAAACGTTCTTATCCAGATGGACATCTGGGTGTGGATCCTCTCAGTGGGGCCTGGCAGTTTTGTACTTGGCGGGTCTGGTCTCATGACCCTTTTCTTTTTTGATCTGGGGAAGGGAGGGGGCCCCCGCCACCAGCCTTACACTCTACAAATTATATTACTATATAAATTATTTCACAATTCTGAATTTATTTTCATGTAGTTTTGACAATGCTATTGTATGTCTCACGCTTCCAAAATGTATGTCCCCCTTCTGGGCTGGGCAGGACATTACTTTGTTGGTGGGCTGGGGAGGCAAGTTGGGGTCCCTAGCTCCCTCTTCATATATATATAACCTGTATCCCTGATGTTATGCATTTGCTAAAAGTCATCTATCCAAACAATTGTTGTCTTCTAAAGAGATCACTGGGCTGGGTGTGGTGGCTCATGCCTGTAATCCTAGCACTCTGGGAGGCCAAGGCAGGCGGATTGCTCGAGATAGGAGTTCGAAACCAGCCTGAGCCAGATCTTGTCTCTACTAAAAATAGAAAGAAATTAATTGACCAACTTAAAAAAAAAAAAAAATATATATATATATATAAAATTAGCCAGGCATGGTGGCATATGCCTGTAGTCCCAGCTACTCGGGAGGCTGAGGCAGCAGGATTGCTTGAGCCCAGGAGTTTGAGGTTGCTGTGAGCTAGGCTGATGCCATGGCACTCACTCTAGCCTGGGCAACAAAGTGAGACTCTGTCTCAAAAAAAAAAAAAAGAGATCACCATAGGATTGATGGTACATATGTATTCTCCTGCTGCTGTTGCCTAAAACATGGTGGGAATTCTTTGTCTTCAGAACTAGTATTATGAACCACAAATGTTAAAAAATTTAGTCTCATTGCTTTACGGTCATTTTGGGCAAAAGAAGTAGTTTTAACAAGCTTCATTATCCACATTATTTTCCAGCTTTAACTCTGAATTCTATTCAACTGTTCTCAGTTACCAAACTCTTTCTTCAAAGGAGAAAAAAAATTCCACTACTTAGGACAGACAAAAGGATATATAGTACAAGCCTTGAAGGTAATTGTAAGGAAGAATTCCCCAAACGTTTTCTGCACCAGCATGTACCATCGTTGGAATCAGCATATAGAAACATAAGGGGGTGAATTTAAAGATCATGTTTTTTTTTAAAAAGCACAACTCTGCCGTGAATGAAATATATGCATGTGTTCACATAAATCAGAGATGCTAGGTCACAGCACCAAGTCCGAAGGCTAAGAAGTAAGAACAATGGATGGAATTACTGTCTTTGGTATAGTAACTGTCTTTGAGAGAGATGGGGCAGAGAACACAGTTATCTCTTAGGATTAAGACTATCTAGGTACAGCTATCGTGGTTCACCACCAGATCTGCAAATTTGTACATATGTTCAGTGGCCCTATTTGAACTTAGTAAATTGATTGAAGAACTTGAATGAGAGTGGCTCTTTTGCACCACAGCAAAACTGATTAAAGAAACTACTATTATAAATGCATTTGTTTTGAATTTCTCAATCTCTAAGAGAAATGAATCTCAGGCACAGTATGTGTATTGACCAAGATAAATGTAAGTTCAACCTTGTCAGGATAGGTCATTTCTCAAAAATCTCTTGGCTATATAGATAGGTAGTAAAGAAGGCTGACCACTTGGGATGGCATGAAGTGAATTTGAGAGGAAAATCTTCACATTCAGGAAGTTTGACTTTCTTTCTTTCTTTCTTTTTCTTTCTTTCTTTCTTTTTTTTTTTAGAGACAGAGTCTTGCTTTGTTGCCCAGGATGGAGTGCAGTGGCCCAATCAGAGCTCATTGTATCCTTGAACTCCTAGGGACTCCTGAGGCTCAAGGGATCCTCCTGCCTCAGGCTCCCAAGTGGCTGGGACTACAGGCATATGCCACTGCACCTGGTTAATTTTAAAATTTTTTATAGAGGTGGGGTCTCTGCCCAACTTGATTTCAAACTCCTGGGTTCAAGTGATCCTCCTGCCTTCGCCTCCCAAAGTGCTGGCATTAAAGGCATAAGCTACGGTGCCCAGCTAGTATTTCTCATTAATGAAACGAAAGCATTTTTTTCCCTTTGTCTTCAGATACTATTAGAAAATGATACAATAAAACCATTCTTGTTGAAGAAGTACAGCTATTTTTCTAAAAATTAAAATTTGTATTAAAATAATTATAGCATAGATTCACATGCATGTATCAGGAACAAGAGAGAGAGAAATATCCCAGTGAGCACTTTGTCCAGTTTCACCCAAAGGTATAATAACATTTTGCAAAACAGTAGTATAGCATCACAACTAGGATATTGACATTGACCCAGTTCACCTGGTCTTACTTAGATTTTCCCAACTTTGCTTTTACTCATTTGTATCATTCAGTTCTAAACATTTTTTCTTTTTACTGTTTTAACCATTTTAAAGTATGCAATTTCATGGTTTTTAGTGTATTCGCAATGTTGAGTAACCATCACCACTATCTAATTCCAGTTCTATACAGCTTTATCACTTCTGTAGGTTTGTGTATCCACCACTGAAGTCAAGATACTGAATGTTCCCATCATCACAAGGATCCCTTGTGGTGTTGTCCTTTTATAACCACCATCCATCCTCCCTCCCCCTTCCATTCCTAACTCCCTGGCTACCACGGATCACTACAGCATTGTTGTTGTTGTTACTTTTTTTTTTTTATTTTTTTTATTTTTATTTCAGCATATTATGGGGGTACAGATTTTAAGGTTTCAATAAATGCCCTTTCCCCTCCTCCCCCCACAAGTCTGAGTTTCCAGCATGACCATCCCCCAGACGGTGCACATCTCACTCATTATGTATGTATATACCCGCCCCCCCCTTCCCCCCTGCCCAATACCCTATTACTGTAGTACCTATGTGTCCACTTAGGTGCTGCTCAGTTAATACCAGTTTGCTGGTGAATATATGTGGTGCTTGTTTTTCCATTCTTGGGATACTTCACTTAGTAGTATGGGTTCCAGCTCTAACCAGGAAA